>JBCFYV010000775.1:0-67186 GCA_039000515.1 Timema cristinae
ACTTGTTCATGTTTTTTACTGCACCAGGGTTTTTTCTGCTACCAGTTTTTGGCGTTGCAAAGGGGGCGCTAAAAGTCCACAAGGGTTTGGGGTTTCCAAATTTCCCCTAAACCCACAAAAAATTTTTTTTTTTTAAAAATTAAAAACCCAAGTTTTTCATCTGTTAAATATCAAAATTGGATAACGAACAAAAAAATCCCCTCCTCCCTCTAGTCCCCCCTTTTAAAATAAGCCATTTTTAAATCTCCATACATTGCATTAACCACCTTTAACTTGTCCCAGAGTACATTTTATCATGAGGTGCCCAAAAAAATTGGAAAAAAACCTTCTCAACAGACCAGGGGCGACTTGTTTTTACCCCCCTAATTTCCTTAATTTTTTGCCCTAATTTTTGCTGCTCCCTTTCGTTAAAACGGGGAAAAAATTTAAAAAAGGGTCAATACCCCAAAAAATTTTCCCAAAACATAAATGTTTTTTTAAAATATCGGGGCCGGAAAACCCCCTATTTGGGGAAAACAAACCCCCTCTTCCGGGGCTCCTTAACTCATTACCCTTCCGTGACTTTAGCCACGTAAATAAAAGGTAGTGGGCAATTTAAGGGAAAAAACCCCCCGGGGCCCCTGCTATTGACCCCTGAAAAACTGGACAGCTAAAAAAAAACCCACCTTGGGGGGGAAATTCCGCTTGGGGGGAAAGGGGTTTTTCCTTCCATGTTTTTTGGGGTTCACCCCTTTAAAAGGAAAATTTAAAACGCCTTATAAAAGACATTCAAAAAAAAAACCCCCCTTTTAATATTCACAAAAACACCCCCCCACCATTGTTTGGGCCAAATTTAAAAAAGTAGACTCCAAGCTACAAAAAGTTGGGGCCGTTTCTTGTTCCGGGTTCTAGAATAATCACCCCCTTTGACTTCCTTGTTGTAAATTCCCCCCCCAAAATTTTTACGAGGAAAAATCCTGAGAAATTTACCCTTTTTTAAAACATGTCGGGGCCCATCCGCGGTAGGGGGGTGCAATGCACTACCCCAAAAATATGGTTTGTGAAATCCAACCCATTTTTTGCAATTTGGGGAAGTAAAATAAAATTATGGGAGGAGGAGGGGAAAGGGGCCCCTGGGCACCAGAGTGGGGTTTAAAAGGAGGAGAAGTGGGTAAATCCCTCACCCCGGGGAGGGTTTTAGGGGGAAATGGGAAAAGATGGGGGAAAAGGGGGAAAAGGGGGGGGGAAGATGGGTGGGTAAGAACCTTTAAGGGTTTTTTTTAGTGTGGCCAAGACCCTTACAACTTTAAATATTTTGGCTTGGTTAGCGTTTTTTTTCCCCCTCGCGGGGTTTTGACCAGGCGGGCCCGGGGGGGTTTTTAAAATGGGCCCCACGACATCTTCACTGGGGGGAGAGCCAGGGGAAACCTTTCCTTCTCCTATTGTACCCCGGGTGCATGGGGTTCTAAGGGGGGTATGAAAAAGAGGGGTTCCCCAAGCCCCCGATTTTACAAGGCTCACGGGGGAAAACCTTTCACCCCATTTATATGGGGGAAAAACAGGAAAAAAACACCTATGGCCTAAATTTAAATTTTCTGTTTTAACATGTGTTTTTAAAGCTACCAAAAACTGGAAACCCAGAAGCCCACCAAGAGTACAAACAAAAGCAGGATTTCAACTTCGGACTATGACACCTTAAGACAATAACCTTTGTTTAAAAATTATAGGAAATTTTTCCCAACATCAATTATCAAATTTTTAATTTTGTTTACCTTTTTGGGGAAAAACACTACCTGGACCGGGGTTAAGACGTTTTAAGGAGTGTTGAGGGGGGGGGGCATTTTGGGGGAAAATTTATTGACCAAGGGGGAGTTCAGTTTTCATCGGGACCCAACGGGAAAAAAACTTAAATTCACCCGAACTAACGCAAAATTTCCTCTTGGATTCAACAATCGCCCTCCCAAACCAAAAAAAATTGAATAAAAAAGGGGAAATGGACTAATGCCCTTTTTCCCCCAAAAATAAAATGCAGAATCCTTTCAAATTTAAAACAAGATCAAAGATTTTTAAAAATTTGGGGAACAAACAATAAATAAAAAAAAGGGGGAAAAAAAGGGGCGGAAAAAAAAAAAATTTTGGGGTTTGATGACGTCATAAAGCATCGCGAAGGGAAAAAAAATAAAGGAGAAAAAATTAGGGGTGATTCTAAAATAAAATTCTCGACGCCCCCTTTTGACTACTCATATAAGGGGGGTTTTCTCTTAAAACGATAGAGATTTGTTTTTATACAATAATTTTTTATATTTTTTTTAAAAAATTGTTTGTTCAACCACTAAAAGTCCCCTCCTTACCTTTTTTTTAAAATTTTAAAATTTAAATTTTAATTTTTATAGCTTACCTACACAGTATTCAACTGCCAAAGGGGGTGTGTTTTTTGAAGAAAACAAACAATTCACTTTGTTTTTCCCCCATGTAATGTGTATTAGTCTAGTGTTTTTCCTGAAAATTTTTTTCCCCCTTATACGGAATCCCCAAAAATTTTTTAAAGCAGTAACTTTCAACTCTCTTTTTTTTAGATAACCAAAAAAGAAATTTATTTTTTAATACTCATTTTTAATCTATTTTAAAAAAAGAATCCCAATTTTTCGGCTTGGGTTGACAAAAGTTAGGACGAGATCAAAAAAATAAGTTAAAATTTCACACATTTTTAACTAAAAACTAATCAAAACAATAATTTTAATTTTAAAAAATAAATATCACTTCCCCAAAATTTTTTTTTAAAAAAAAATGAAAAAAAACCCCACTGTGCATAAATCAAAACTTAAAAAAACCTTTTGGGGAAAAGGGCACACCCAATCCTTTAGTAATAATTTTGTAAATTTTGAAAGGGGAAGCTCCTTCACCAATCCCCAATTTTTTGGTCGTTCCTCTTATGGAATTTAGAGTCATTCCCCCTAAATGAATTCGATATATTCTCTCATATGGGGGCTTGCACAAACGATTTTAAAATTGGGCACATTTTTTTTTTAAGCCCAAAACCAAAAACCCAAATTTTTTTTGGTTCACCCCAAAAAAATGTAAACAATTGAGAGAAAAAATGTTTTTTTTGGATTTTTTGAATTTTTTATTTAAGTATTTGTAAAAACCCAAAATTTTTAAGGGTTTTAAACATGCAAAAACGATTTCAAAATCAACATTTTCAGGGGTTTTTTTTTCTAATATAAGTAAAAAAATTAAATGCCCTTTTTACTATTGTTTTTTAAAAAGTTTTCTTTCCCCCCCCCAAATTTTCTGGCATGTGGGATTATGCAAGGATACGATTTCAAATTCTAGCATTTTTAAAAAAAGTTTATAATTTTTTTAGAAAAAATAACTTAAAAACAGAAGTGACATTGATCACTTTTTTTTGAGAAAATATTTCAGACCAGAAACATTACCCTTTTCAATGAAAAAATCCAAAACTTTGAAAAAAATCGCTAGCTAACAATTTTCCCCCCCCCTAATTTTGAAAAGGGGGGGCCCCTGCGATAGCTAAAGTTTTGCTGGGTCTCGCCCCAATCTTGAAAGGGCCCTTTAATTTTAAAATGCCTTAATTCAAAAACGGGGGGGCCCCGGGGTTTCAATAGCTCTTTTGAGAAAATTTCCCTTACTTGTCGGGAAAACCCCCTGGGAGACGGGAAATTTTGGGGGAAAGTTTACATCAAAAAAAAAAAAAGGACGCCATTTTTCGGGGGCAACCCCTGGAATTTTTTTGTTGAAAAAACCCTTTACCTTTTTTTACAAATTAAAATAACAAAAAAAAATCTTTGGCCGTCCTTCAAAAAAATTTTTTTTTTTGTAAAAAGGTAAAAATATTTAAAATTTTTTTGTTGTCAAAAACTGAAAAACCCTTGGGGGGGAAAGAAAAATTTTACAGGGAAAAATTTTTAAAAATTCCGTGGACATTTACTAAACTAAAACCTTTTTTTTTTTTCAGTTTTAAAAAAAAAAATTTTTTTTTAAATTGTATTAGTAACAAAAAATTTTGTTTAAATATGTTTTTAAAAAATTTACGGGGGTATTTTTCCTACCCCCAATAACTTTTTTAAGAATAATTAAACAATTTAAAAAAAAAAAGTTTTTAAATTTTGGCCCACTTTGAAATTTTTTTTTTAAGGTGTTTTTTTGAAAAACTAAATTAAAGGGGGTTTTTTACAAAAAAAAAGTGTTTTATTAAAAAATATTTAGTAATCAAATTTAAATTATTTTTTTATTTTAAATTTTTTATTTTTTATTATTATTATTTTTTAAAAAAATTTTTTATTAATGTAAAAAATAAAAAATTGATGTTTGAACGCAAAGCCCGATATTTGGCCTAAGGGTTTTTAAAAACGCAACCCCGCATAACTTTTAAAAAGGGGAAGCGTTATTTTTTTGTTTGGAATTTATTTTGCCTTTTTTTGAGAAGGCTTGCCGCAAAAATTTGAAGTTGAAAAGGGAAAAAAAAAATAGGTGTGTGGCCTTTCCACCCCCTTGGGAAAAATCCTTCACCATTTCCAAAACCAAAAAAACACCAAAGGGGGGAAATTTCTTTTGTCAAATTTAACGCCCTTTTGAAAAATTTGGGGGATTTCGAAGATTTTTGCGAAGCGTTCTTGACGGCCTAACCCGGGCAAGCCTACCCCCTTTTTAAAAACACAATTTTAGAATAAAAGGGGGGAAAAATTAAAAAAATTTCTTTGGGGGGGCCCCCTTTTTTAAACGGGAAAAACCCCTTTTCCGCCTCCCTCTGACTGGGTTTCACACTACCAACTATTGGGTGCCCAAAAAAAATTTAAACTGGTTTTAAAAAATTCCCCTTTTTTTCTTTTTTTTACTACTCTAGATAAAAGGGGCTTTAAATTTTTTAAGTACACCCGGCAGAAAGTTTTTCCCGGGGGAAAATTTTGGTTCCCAAAAAGCCAAAAACCTGATTTAGAGGGTTTTAAAAAAAAAATTGGCCTAAAAAAAAAATTCTAAAAGAACAAATAAAATTTTTGGACAGTAAGATTTTTTAAAAGAATTATGAAATTTAATTTTTAGGTTTTTTTGTTTCAATTTTTTTTAAACTTCAAAACCTATATTTTTCATTTTATTTTTTTTCAATACCTATTTTTTAAAAATTTTTTTACCCTCAAAAATCGGGGGGCCCCCAGGGACAATTGAAAAAACCCCCTCAAGTCCCTCGGCACATGGTTGAAATCCCTACTAAGGTCATTTTAATTCAATTTTTAAAAATTTTTTAAAATTTTAAAAAACACTTAAAAATTTTCTTTTTAAATTTTTAAATTTTAACTCACTTTTTTTTTTTGGGAAATAATTTTTTAAAAAACAAAAAATTATTTAAAAAGGGGCTTATAAAATGTTCAATAATCTTATAAAAAGATCTTGTTTTTTTTTTTTAAATTTCGCTTTCAATTTAAAAAACCTTTTTAAATTTTTATTTTAAATAACCCCCTATTCAAATCTCAATGATAATGACTTTTTTTTAAATTTTTAGTTTTTTTAATTATTTTAAATAAAGAATGTTTCGTAAAAAGGGGCCCTACTGGTTTTAATCCCCCATCAAAATTTTAAGAAAAATATATAAAAATAAAGAGCAAAAAAACTTCAGACTTTACAAAAAAATGAGACTTGGACATAGAACAAAATCTTTTGGCCAAAAAAAAGGGTTTTAATTGAAAAAAACCCCTTTGGGCCCTAAAATAAATTTTTAATAAAAATTCATTTTTTTTTTAAAATTTTTTTGGGCCCCTAAAGTCATTTGGGCTCTAAAAAATTTTTTTAAATGAAAAAAATCTTTTTTTGTTTTGTTCTTTCAAATTCATTTTCCCCAAAAAAAAAATTTACAAAAATAAATTTCGCAAAAACAGTCGGTCAGCCTCTTTTCCTAAAGAATTTATCCTAAAAAAATTAAAATTATTTAGAGTCAGTTACCAAAAACCCATTTGTTTAAGTCGGGGAAAAAATAAAAATTTAAAACCCCTCAGGTTTTGGGAAAAAGTTTGATAAACATTGACATTTATGAATCATTTTGACATTAACCTTTTATATTGTGAAATTGAAAAAATTAATGTATAACTTTAAAGAAAAAAAATATTTCAAAATCCCTTTTAAAAAAAAAAAACGTTAAAGCGATGTTAAAAAAAAATGAAAAACATTTTGGGGTTTTTTTTAAATTTTTAAATAACGACGGATGTAAAAATGTTGGTAAAAACCCCCAAATCGGGAATTTCCCTTTTAAAAAAAAAAATTTTTAATTTTTTTTTTTTTAAAAAAGCCCCGATTTTAAATTTTTTATTTTTAAAACTAATGAACCATTTTTTCAAAAAATGGAACTTTTTTTCAAGAATGGTTTGGAAAAACAGGAAAGACACTTTTAAACACAAAAACGGGACCATATTGGCCGCACGGGGCGCATTATTTTCTAGTTCCATTAGCAGAGACCCCCAAAATTAATTCAAAATTGAAGGTCTCAAAGAGTTTGTCCTTTTTTTCACGCGCTTTTTTGGGTTACTACATTTAAATTTTCCCTTGGGGACGTGAAAACAAAAACCCCAAGTTATTTGCTTTTTTCTTTTTTAAAAACCTACAACCCCTTTATTACTTTTTTCAAAAAACCCGACAGATTTAAAACTTTGGGGGTGTAAACTGTAGGTGAAGGTAATTTTAATTAAATTAAAGTCCAAGGGGATTTTCGTTTTATCTTACCAATACACTAAATATTTCAAATTTGAAATAATTAAGAAAGTTTAATTTTGGTATTTGGTTAAGGAAAAAATTACTTGTTTTTTTAAAAAATTTTTTTTGTAATCTGCTGCCTTTTTTTCCTGAAAAAGGGGCCCCAAAAACCCCCCCAAAAAAAAATCTAGGAAGTTTTTAAAAAATTTAACAAAAAATTTTGAAAACACACTCGCTTTTGGTGGTCCATAATCTAACAAATCATCCGATTAAAATTGGTTTTCGGGGTGATGGGAAGAGGGGGTTTTTTAAAAACCTTGGGGGTTTTTGGGGGTTTTTTTTTCCAAAAAGGGTTTCCCCCCTCTCCTCCCACAAAATTTTTGGCTACTTTTTCAAAAAATTAACCTTTATCCTCTTTTTAAGTTTTTTGGGGTAAAATAAGAATTTTGAAAGGGTTTTGTAGGGGCCTAAAATTCAATGTAGTGGTGTATGTTCATGCACATGCGTGCGTTTTTATGATAAAAAGATTTGCAAATTTAATGATTTTGGGGTTGATGTTAATTTTTTTTCTCCTTAAAATCTTATTTTAATCTATTTCCAAAAAAATAAATTTTGTTCTCTATGGGTTGGGACTAAAAATTTTTTTAAAATTGATGGGGGGCAAAATTTTTAAATACAGTTATCTGTAAATTTTAATTTTAAGGCCCCCCCCTCTTGGGGGTTTGTGTTTGAGCTTTCAGCTCTAAAATAAAGGCGTTGCTAACCTTTTTTCAAACTGGGGGATTCCCCATCAGGTTGGGGAAAATTTTTCGGTTTTTTTTAAACAATTGGGAGATGGCGACCGGGAAAACAAAAGGCCAAAAAAGCAAACTTTTTTCCAAAAAAGGGGGAAAAAAAATGAGTCCCCGGCCCCTTTAAAATGTTTAGCGCCCCAATTTACTAAACGTGGGGAACATTTAAACCCAAAATAAAACCCAAAAATTTCGAGCAAAAAAAATTTGCTTATTCTTTCCCCGTCAGCTAGACGTCCAAAAAACCCGTATTCCCCCCTTTTGAATTTAGAACCTTTTTTATGCCAAATTTTTGTTTCTAGTTTTTTTACCGTTTTGTCCCCTCCCCCTTTTGAGTAATTAAACATTTCAACGTTTGGGGGCTCCGGGGTTTAAAGCTGTTGTCCCCTTTTAAAATTTTTTTTTTTACCAAAGTTTGTACTAGTTTTGTACCGTTTTTTTCCCGTCCCCCCTTTTAGAATTAGCCCATAAAAGGGGGGGGGTCAAGGTTAATCTGTTTATACTTTTTTAAATTTTTAACTTTTTTGATCCCCAAATTTTTTTCGTTTTGTACAGAAAGAAAAAAAATTTGAAAACCCTCCCTTTTTTGGGGTAATTAGCATATAAAAATGAGTACCCACGGTACTCGGGGAAAAAAGGTTTTTCCCCCCTTTTTATTTTGAATTTTTTTTTATGCCAAATTTTTTTTAATATTTTTTTAAACCCCTATTGTAACACAAAAATTTTGTACCCTACTCATTTTCAGAAAATTTGCATATAAAGTAGTGCCCCCGGTTTTAAAGGTTGTCCCCCTTTTAAAATTTTTTATGCAAATTTTTTTACATTCTGTACCTTTTGTTTCCCCAAAGAAGGAAAAATTTTTTACCCTACCCTTTTTGGTAATTAGCAATCAAAGTTTCACGTGCCTTTCCCGGGGTTAAAAACTGTTGTACCACATTGAAATTTTTTTTTAAAAAAATATTTTGGGTGAGGAGTGAAAAAAAATAAGGGACATTTATTTATCCCAAAAAAAATTTTTTTTAAAGGTTTAAAAATTTAAATAACTTTTTTTTGAAGATTTTGTCACTAACTAAAATAAATAAAACCCATACGAATAGTATGACTTACATTTTGTCGTCCCCCTTTTTTTGAGTTTATTAAACGGAAAAATTTAAAAAAAACAAAAAATTTAAAAGTGCCAATTTGGCCACTGTTCTTTGGCAAATTTTTTAAAAAATTTTTTGGCAAAGGAGGAAAAAACATTTTTAAAAAGGGGGTTTCTTTTTTAAAACTATAACAATTTTGACTAAAATTTTATCGTTTTTTTTTTTACGATATTAAACCCCGTCATTTTAAACGCTTTTTGAAATCTAATTGGGGTTTGGGAAGAGGAAAAAAACTTTTAAAGTTATCTACCAGCATTTTTTTTTTGGGGAAAATGGGGAAACAATTTGGGGAAAAATACCCTAAAAAGATTTGACCAGTTTTTCCCCCCAAAAAGCTCCGCACAAAGGGCCCCAAATTTAAAACTTTGACACCTTAGGGCCACTCAGCCCCCTGGGAAAGGGGGTATTTTTTTTTAAAAAGGGGGTTTTTTTCATTTTAAAAAAATCTTTTGGGGTTTTCCCCAAAAATTTTCCCCGAAAAAATGTTTTTGGGAAAAATTTTTTTTTTCCCCTTTTGGGAGGGGTTTAACTTGAGTAATTTTTCCAGGGGGTCACCCCGCAAGCGGGTTTTTCAAAACAAAGGGGCTGCCGATGTTGGCAAAGATAGGGCCAACATTTTAAGCTGGGGGGCCCCATGTGGTTAGCACAACAAAGGCCCTCCAGATTCTATCTTTTTTTTCCTAGACTGAAGCGAAAATTTTTTATTCAAGAGCTCCTCATTTGTCCTCACAGGTTTTTTTTTTGGGTTTCCCTTTCGGGACCCCTGCTTCAAAAACAAAAATTTTGGGGCACTGGGGATCAAAATTTGGGGGTTTTTATTTTCTGAAGCCATTTAAAATCTGCCCCCTATAAAAAACAGAGGGGGTGGGTTTTTCAAAATTTAAACTTTTTTTAAAATTTTTGGCATAGGGAACACAAAAGTTCATTAACTCAAAGGTTTTTTAAAAAATTTTTTTACTTATCATGGGCTCAGTCGGGTCAATATTTCAAAATTTGCTAAGACTGAGCCTGAGTGCGTAAAAAAATGGGCTCAATAACTTGACTAGTTCGTTTCCCCCGTTGGGGTTTAAAATTTTTTTATACTACGTGATACAAAATGGGCCCAAAACACAAGAGTTTTTAAAATTATTTTTAAGGGCTTTTTTCAGGGGTTTTTGTAACATTTACTTTAAAGCTAAGAGCTTTTTTTTAAAAAAAAAAAATTTTCTTAAAAAAATTTAGAATAACGCTAATTTGATATAGAGATTTTTTTTTAAAAATTTTAAATTTTTGAATTTTTTTCTACAGTAAAAAAAAATTTAAACGCGCTCATCCATTGTATTTAAAATTTTTTAAATACAGATAGCCTAACCCGCCAGAAAATTTTACCATTAAAAAAATTTTCCCTTTACTACAAAAATTAAATAATCAATTAAAATTTTTTGATTTTTTTTTGTGCGCCCTTTTTTTCATAAAACTTGTTTTTCCCAAAAGGGAAAATTAAAAAAAAATTTTGAAAAAACTTCTCCACCCAAAATTTATACTACCCCCGGGTTTTTTGTTCGAAAGCAAAAAAAGGGCCACATTTTTTAAATTTTATATAAAAAGTAATAAACCGTGGGAAATTTTTTGTTGGGTTTCCCGAACATTTCTTCCGAAACGAGCGAAAAAACGCGAGAATGAAAAGGGTTTTAAATTTAAAAAAGTAACACTTTTTAAAAGCTAATAAAAAAAATTTAAACCCATTTTCAAAATCTTGACAAACCAAAAACTTTGTTCATTAATTTTTTTAAAAATACTTTTTCCAAAAATCCAATGGAAAAAAACCCAGCCCCTTTTAAAATTTAAAAAACTAGCATAAAAAATTTTACTGAGAACGCCCCAAAATTTTCTTTAACCAAATTTTTTTTTAAAAAAACTATGTTTGATATTAGCGGGGAAATTTTAAATTTTTTTTTTTTTAAAAAAAGGGGATTAAAAATTCAATGTACGTAGTTTTCATTTATTTTTTAAATTTTAAAACTTATTATTAAAATTTGTGTATGCTAAAAAAATGAGAAAACCAAAAAAAATATAAATAAGAGTGAAAAATTTTGAAAATTTTTACTGTCTCGTTAAAAATAAGGACAAAGTCATAAAACTTTGTGTAGGAGAAGCATGTGGGTTTTTTTTTTGAAAAAATGTATCCCTAGAGTAATTTCTCCCCCGAAGTAATAGGGGCCAACTATATTTTTTCACACAGCAGTTAACCCCTTTGTGAGTATTTTGTTTTCGAAAATTTTTTTTTAAAATGTTTAATTGTTTTTTTTTAATTCGCAAATTTTTTTAAATTGGGGCATTGGCCCCCCTTTTATCCTAATAATGGTATTAATTTTTCTTTTACCAAAAAAGGGCACGATATTATTTAACCTTCCCTTGCCCCTTTCTTCCGAAAAAAACGGTTAAACCCAAAGCTTGCAAAAAAGATACTACTTGTAAAGGGGTTTAAAAATCCCTACTAACGGCACCTATTTTTAGCATACAACAGTTTCGAAGAAAAAATTGTTTTTAAAAAACCCCTTTTTTTTTGACTAAGAGTCACCCTTGGGGGGTCGTTAGAGCTCAATACGTCGTGATTTTTTGGGAAACTAACCCAAATTAAAAAAAAATGTCCAAAAAGAAAAATAAATTATTCATTAAATAGTATTTAAAAAAAACACTCTAGTTAATTGTAAAAAGAAAATAAATAAACCCCTTAATAATTTTTGTTTTCCCTTTAAAATGCATTGGAATGGAAACATTTGAAAAAATTTTTTTCAATTTTAAATATTTTTAGCAGGGTTTTTTAAAAATTCCATAAGAATTATGAAAGTTGCCCAGATATTTTTTCAAAAAAAAAATAAAAAACAACAATGTTAAAAATTTTTAAATATATTTTTTTTTTAAATTTTTTTTTTTTAAAAAAGTGGGATTTATGGGAGGCCCGGGCCTTAAAAAATTTTTTTCCTGATAAAAATTTAAAACCCCTAATTTTTTCACTACCCTCCCCAAATTTTAAATTTTAAAAAAAAAAAGTTTTTAAGATTTTCTTAAAAAGGTGATTTAAAAAAAGCAATGACCTAGCTCGTTTCTAAAAACTTAAAAAAAAATGACCCGGCTGCAGGCCTTTTATCTATGGCCCCTATTTTTTTTGCAAGGGGGGGCCCCCTTTTAAATTTTTTTAAGGCCCTTTTTTATATTTATTTTAGATCCCCTCCCTCGCGTTATTCCCTCCCACCTTTCCCCCCTTTTCGTGTTTTTTAAAAAATTTGGGTAAGTCATGTTATTTTTTTTAAAAAATTTTTTTTTTTTAGGGCATGAGGGTTTTTAATATCCACTTTAGTGGCCACATGGGCAAGGTGGGCAACCCCTTTTTAATAATTTTCTGGATGATGGGGGGTCGTTTGGGTCATTCATGATTTGGGGGATATTTTCCCAAAAAATTATCTCTCTCTCCCACGCGAATTTTTTGGGTTTTCACTTCCTCTAAAAGAAAACGTATTCATCCCCCAACCCAAAAGGCGTAATTATTTTTTTCCCTTTAAAAAGGGAAAAATTTTAAGGGGAATTTTTTTAAAACCCCCCTTTGCGTGGGGGAGAGATAAGGAAACATTTAATAAATCTCCCCAAATACCCTCAGAGGTATTTGAACCCCCAGACAGAAGCTTTAAAACTGGCAAAAAAGGGGTAGGCTAATTTTCCCGGGGAGTATATTTATTTTAAAACTTTTTCTCCCCACTTTTTGTCCAACTTGGTCGCCTACACACAGTCCCCCCTTACAATTCTTTCCTTATCAGTTCTAAAAAATTTTCTTTGGGGCCCCTTTTCTATTACCGGTCGGGGCAGCCACCCTTTCCCAAAATTTTTTAAACAAACCAAAAAGGCTCCCAAAAATGATGGCGGGAAAACCCCCCAGTTTGGAAAAAAGTTAGCAAAGCCATTTTTTTTCAAAAAAGAAAGTAAACCACACCACCGGGGAGGGTAGGCAGAGCCTTAAGGGGGAATCCCACCAAAATCTAAAAAAACTTGTATACAACCCCCTTTTAAAATCTTATGGTAGTTATATTTTTAGTTTTAAAAAATTTTTTTTCTCCTTTTTAAAATAAGGTTTTTTTGGTTACAACAAAATTTTTTTGGGGTTTCTGTAAACCAACCATTAAAAAGAAAAAAAATATTAACTTCAAATTTTTTGAAAAAATTTTTTTATGTTTTTTCTTCCAGATTATCCCAAAAAAATCCCTTTTTAAAAAACTTAGTCTCGTTTTCAAAAAATTTTTCTTTTAGCTTTTTCCCCCGAATAATTTTTTTTTTTTTTAAAAAAAAATTTTAAAAATGTATTTTAATTAAAAATTTGAAAAAGGGGGCCGTTTTTTAAAAAAAAATATATATTTTAAAAAAAAATAAATTAAGAAAATATGAAAAACCAATTATTTTTTCCCCCCCGCAAAATTTTAATACCTTTTCACCTAACATTTTTAAAACCCCACAACAAGTGTTTTTTTTTTTAAAAAAGAATATCATTTTTTTTAAAATTTGATTACACCCGGGTTTGGGTTTTTGTTTTTGTCTCTGAAGCCTTTCCTCCACCACTCAACGCCGCAGCTCCCCTCACATTTCCCCTGAGGTTTGTTTGCAACTGACGCCCAAACGGGTTTAAAATAGACATTTCAGTGAGAATATTTTAATTTTTTTTTTTTTTTTTTTTTACTATAAAAAGCAATACTTTTTTTAAATAATATTATTTTATTTATGAAGCCCCTTGTAAATTTTTTTTTTTTTGTTGAAAATTTTGTGATAGTTTAAAACCCAAAAATTTTTAAAATTTTTCACAAAGGGGTAAACTATTTGAACTTTTTTTGCATGGGTCCGGGGTTAAAAACCTTCACCTCTGACAAAACTTTGTATTAAAACACAACTTGTGAATGTGTGGGGTGCCGGCCTCCACGTGGTTGGATCCCACTTTTAAACTGGGCCCCCCTTTTTTAATTTCAAAATTTTCACCCAAACCCATTCCCCACCAAGCGTAAGTACTATAGTTTTTTGAATTAATTGGGACAAAGGGAAAAAAAACTATTTTTTTTTTAAAAACCTTTTGCTTTTAATCATTACAAACCCTTTTAAAAAAAACGATAAAATTTTTTATTTTGTTTCTAAGTATTCCCCCTTTAGCAGAAATGGGCCCCTTTTAACACGTCTTGGGTTGATCCCCTATGTAGCCACATTTTTCTTTACTTCAAATCATGGAACCCACCCTTTTTATGCACATTTTTTTTTTTTGTTCTGTTGTCGTGCAATTTTATCTTAGCTAACATTTTTGAAATAGCCAAAAAATTTTAAAGGGATTTAGGTCGGTGAATTTCCCCCCCCCAAACAAGCACTTTTTTTTTTTTTTCCCCTAAAATCTGGGCCAACTCGACGTGTACAAGAAGCCAAGTCTGTTTAAATTTCCATCAAAGTTTTCAGAATGAAACAATTTTCCCAAGCTAATATTTTTTTGTATTTGGAAAAAATTTATCATGCCCTTTTTAAAAGGGGAAAAAAAACGTCCATCCATTTTGTTTTTTAAAAAAAAACCCCCAAAAAATTTTTTTTAAGGGGGGGTTTTCAGTCGTTGGGTATTTTTTTCGCAAATTTCACCTTTTTTCCCTTTTTCCCCCCAACTACACTTGATTTGATCCATGCATAAAAAAATGTGTTTATTAAATGAAAAACACCTTTTTCCTTTTTTAACAGTCCAAAGATCGGTTTTTTTTTTTTTTGGCCCCTCAAACGTTTTTTTTCATAAATTTTTTAGTTTTGAAATGGTTTTTTTTTTTGGGCTTTTGCCTTTTCGACCCCTTCCCCCAACCTTTTTTTCCCCCCCGTTGAGGTACTACTTTAAACCAAAATCCAATTTAAAAAATTTTAAGGTCCTTTTTTTTTTTTTTGGATTTTTTTTGCTATTTTTTTTAGAATTTTCTCATTCTTGAGTAGTTTTTCCCCTTTTCGCCCACTTTTCCCCTTTTTTTTTTTGGAGGAGACCGGGGAAATTTTTAAATGTTTTTAAAATTTTTTGAAACCCCCGATTTCCCCCCAAAAAAGCTGTAGCAAAAATTTTTTTTTCACGGTCATATTTTGTGTTCTTTTAAAAGCGATTATTTTAGAACGCTTCCTCGAAGAAAAATTTTTCCCTCTTTGAAAAGCAAAAGTAAAAACGTTTATACAGGGGAAAGAAAAAATTTAAACCCCCCGCTGCCACACTGAAATTCCCCCAAAATGAACCCCCGAACACAAAAAAACCCTCAAAAAAGTAAATTAAGTAAAAGGGCGATCCGCAACTGCCTCTAGGGAGATAAAACCCCGGGTTTTGGCGGTTCGGGTTTTCACTGGTTAAACCATATCAATTTGGGGAAAAAGGGGAAAAAATGTTTGTCCCAATTAATTCGAACATATTTTAAATAGGAAAACCAAAAAGGGGGCAATAAAAATAATAAAATTTAAAAAAAGTGTTTCCTTTGGGGGAAAAAAAAAAACCACCACCCTATAAAGTACAAAACCCCCAAAAAAAAAAATAAAAAAGTTTTCCTGGGGAATGTTAGAATTTAAATTGTATCTATATCGAAAGAAAAGGGATTTAGATTATAACAATGATACATCTTCACCCCCCAAAAGTTTAATAAAGTAATAATAAACCATTTTTTCCATTTTATCTTTTCTTTTAAAAAAATTTAAAAGTTTTTTTAAAAGCAACGAGAACAAAAACTATTAATTTTGTAAAAAATTTTTTATAAAACAACAAATAAAAAAATTTTTTAAAAGATATTTTTTTTCGAAAAAATAATTTTTAATAATCTGAAAAGTTGGGGCGCGGGGTAATTAATCATACTTGTTTGCTCTTTAGGGAAGTTCGGGGTTTTCAAACTCATCCCCGTGGAACGAGGGCTGTTTTTTCCCGGGTTTTTACCCCTTTTTCCCTTTTCACGAAATGGGGATACGCTTACTTTAAAAAATATTTCCTTCCCTTTTTCCGTTATAAAATTTTTAAAAAAAGTAAAATAAAAAAGAGAATGTAGCAGGGCCTTTTTAAAATGATAATAACTTTTTTTGTATTAAACGATTTATTTGATTATTTAAATTTTTTAAATTGCGGGGTAAGGAAGGGTTTCCAAAAAACTATTTTATTTATTTGTTTTTTTTAACGTGCGCTTTAAAAACCCCAAAAATTATTAACAGCAACGGAAAATTAAATCTTTTAGTGGTAAAAAGGGCCTAAAAATTTTGCCGGGAAAGGTTTTTTACAAACCTTACATGGTTATTTTTACATACCCCCAATTTAAAATTTGGGACCAATGGTTTTAAACTTTTCCCTCCAAAAAAGTTTTGCAGGGTTTTGTTATCACCGAAAAAAAAATTCCTTTGACCCCAGGGGGTTTTTTAACCCAAAACCCGGGTTTGAGGCAAAGCATTTACTCAAAGACCAGTGAAGTCGCCCAAAAACCCCTAGCTTTTAATTTTTATGTTTGGGAAATTTTTTAAAAGAATGACTTTAGCGCAAAAAACCAAAAAAACCCAAATAGAATGGGAATAAAAATCTCAAAAAAATCATTCAGGGGGGCTAGGGAAAACAAAACTAAATACAAGTCCTTTTTTTAAAAGTCTAGCCACTGTCAAGGGGGGGGTTTGGGGGGTTCAAGTCGCCCCCCGGGGTTTTTTTCCCTGAAATATTTTTTCTAAATTTTATTATTTTATACCCATAAAAAAATGGGGGTACTTTTCCCCTAATCACCTTCATCACCCCTACCCTTTTTAACGGGATAAATTTGATACCCCAAACCCGGTTAGAAGGAAAGAGCTTAAAACAAAGTCGAAGAACTCACCCCCCATCGGGGTTTTTTTGGGCCCTCATTTTTAGGACCCCGGGAAAATCCTTACTAAAATCCCAAAATAGTATTTGTGCTTTTTTTTAAAGGGTTTTTTTTAAATCTGAATTTTTTTTTTTAAAAATTTTAAAAAAAACTTTACACGAATAAAACAAATTGGGGAGCTTTGAAAAAAAATTTCACCACTCCCTTTTTTTTAAAAATTTTTAAAAAAATGAAAATAGATATATTTGTTTGTTTTTTCAAAAAAAATTTTTTTAATATTTTTTCCTAAAACTCTTAGGTAAATAAAAATATTTTGGTTAAAAAAAAAAAGTAAAAAAATTTTGGGGGGACAATTTTAAAGGGGGTTTCAATAAAGTGAAGAACTTTTTTTAAAAAAGGGGGCGTTTCCATAAGCGGGGGAAATTTTTTTTTTAATTTGGGATATTGTTTGGGTGTTAACATTTATTACTAATTTTCCCTTTTAATTTATTTTTTTACAAACTTGTGGCTTTTTTTGTTTTTGAAATATCAATTTTGTTTTGAAAAACTACAAATATGTTTTATGGTTTCATACGTTTTGGTTTAAAATGCTGGGGATTTTTTTTAAATTTTTTTTTAAAAAAAAATTTTTTAAGCAATTTTTTTTTTTCCCCCAAAAGAACGTCATTGTTAAAAACCCCGGGTTTATTTACTGACCAAAAAAATAGCTAGCTTCTTTTGTGTTTTAAATTTTTATATTGTGTTTACTGGGGGGGGGGGCTAGAGAAAAAACTTTTTTCAAAAAAGGGGTTTGGGGGGGAATCAAACCACAGAAAATTTTTCTAGCAGGGTGTTTTCCCTTTTTTGTTTTTTATAAAAAAAATTTTAAATTAGGCTTCAAACACCCGGGGGTTAAATTTTTAAATTCCCCTTGCACAATCCCAAAACTAACTAGGGAAACTTTAATTTTAAAATTTTTCGCTCAGCGTTCACTCTTAAATTTTAAAATTTTTTAAAAACTTTTTTTTTTCTGGAGTTTTTTTCTCCCCTTTTTCCCCCAAAATTTTAAATTTTTTCCCGGGGGTTTAAAAGGGTTTTTTTTTTTTTGACTCCCTTTCCCCCCAAACCCGGGGGCCCCAAATTTTTAAATTCCTCATTTTGTAAATTTTTCCTTTTAAATGGTTTGGTTTTCCCTTTTAAAGATTTTTAAAAAATTTTATTTTTTCATCCTATTTTTGAAGGGGCTTAGTTTTTTTGAAAACACCTAAACTAATTTTTTTTTTTATATAACTTCATGAAGTACAGCTTTTGCCCGGAAAAAGAATAGTTTAGGGAAAAAAAAAAACTAAAAAATTAAAAAGGGAAAAAAAACCCAAAATTTAAATTTTTTAAAGGGTTTTTATTAAAAGTTGAAAAGGGGGTTTTTAAAGTATATAAAAGGAAAAACAAAGGGGAAAAAATTTGGACGGAAAAGACAGAGGGGGATTGCGGAAATTGTTTTTGTTTCAGGGGAAATAAAAACGTTACATTTATCAAAATTTTTTAAAAATTTGATTTTTTTGAAAATTTTTAAAAAACTAAAAAAAATCATTTTTTGTATTTTTTTTTTTTATTTTTAAACATAAAAAAGGGGATTTTAAAATTAAAAATTTATCTGGCTGGGCCCGCATACAAATAAAGGGCTAGATAAAATTTGCTTTTTTTAAAAAAGAAATTAGGGTTTTTTTAAAAAGGAGGGCCTTTATCCTTTTGAAATATAAATGAAAACCCCGGTTTTTTTAAAAGGGGATTTTATGACTGGGACCATTTTTAAAAAGTTTTTTTAAATTTTAAAAACCCCAAATTAAGGGATTTATTAAAAAAGTATTATCTTGGGGGAGACCAACCCCCCGTTTTCCCTATTGGATTTCCCCTCCCCCATATTACATATATTGGGTTATTTTTATATTTTAAAAATATATATATTTAAAAAAAAATATATTTTTCACACCATATTAATCCCCAAAGGGAAAAGAACAAAAAAAAATTTCTATTTTTGTCCTTTTTGGGGGTAAGCTTAAATTTTGGGGAAAAAACCCATAAAAATTTTTTATGTTAATAGGGTCTTTTTTAAAAAATTAAATTCAAAATACATTATATCTATTAAATAACTGTTTTTTTTTTGCTTGAAACATTTTTTGACAGTTTTTTTTTTTTGTGAAAAAATTTAAAGGAAAACTATTACTTTATAAACTTTTAAACGTAAATTAAAATGTATATTTTACCAATTTTGGGGCATACTTTCCTTTCCTAACTAACCTAATTGGTTTACTTCCATTGAAAAATTACAATTAGGAAAAAAATTTTTTATAAAATTTTTCACAGAAAACCCCCAAAAGGGGAATTTTCCCCTTGGGGGTGCACTGTACCTTTTTTTTTTTTTCCCAAAACTCTAAACATTTTTAAACAAAAAAAACCTGCTAATTTTTAAAATTGGGGGGTTCGTTTTAAGACATCCCACTTTATGGGTTTTTTTTAAAATTTTTTTAAATATTTAATTGAAAACCGAAAATGACCGAAACCCTTTGATAATACTTTTTAAATTTGGACCCCCCCCCCCCTTTTCACTTATAAATTGGGGAAAAGGGGGAAGATCAAAAACCCAAAAAACGTTTTTGCCCCTTGTATATTGGGCTATGTGTTCAAATTCTTTCCCCCCAAAAAACAAGTACATTTTTAAATTGTTTTTTTTTTAAATTTTTTAATTTTTTTGAAATTAAAAAACCCTTCTATTCTCAATGAATAGTTCTTAGCTGGGGCTTTAAAAACCGGGGGTATTTAAAAAAAAAATTGGGCTATATTGGGTTTTTTTTGGGTTTTTTGGGGGGGTTTTTAAAGATCTTATGTATTTTTATCTGTTTTAAAACCAACATTCAAAATTTAATTAGTCCCCAGCTTTACTTTCCCAAAAACAAAATAACGTCCACCCCCCAAAACAATAAAATTATATTTTATAAAAATTTTTTTTAAGGAATTAAAACAATATACTTTTAAAAAAATTAAAAATTTAAAACTTTCATGCAATCATTTAAAATTTTGTTCTTAAAAAAAGAAAGTTTTTTAAAAATTTTAAAAATTTTTTGTGTTTTATTTTAAAATATTTTAATAACATTGTTTGACTAGGCCTGTGTTGTATTTTTTTTTCCCCTTTCCAATCTATCTACATTTTTATTTAAAAAAAAATTTAAAAAAAATTTTAAATATTTTAAAAAGGAAAAAAAGACTAACTACTTTTTTAAAAAAAAAAAACAATTTTCTTTTGTATTCAAAAAATAATAAGTTTTTTGTTTTTTAAGTGGGTTTTTTTAAAGAAACCCATGTGGGTTTTTTTTTTGGGGGGGTGGAAAGAATTGTAAAAAAACCCTTTTCTTTTGCTTTAAATCTACTTGCTTTAATTTTTAAAAAAAAATTTTAAAAAAGCATTGCATTTTCCCAAAATTTTTTTCCTTTACATTTTTACATTGTTGTTAAAATTTTTTTTTTGACGTGGGCTTTTAAAAAAATTTTTTAATTTTAAATTTTTAAAAAAACTTTTTCAATTTCACTTTACATACCATTGTTTGAACTTTTGGGAAAAAAATTTTGGAAACCCCAAAAAACCCTTACTCCAAAAATTTAAAGGGAAACTTATTTTGTTTTTATTTCATTTCAACCTTTTTTTTTAAAACTAACTTTTAAAAATTAAATTTTAAAAAAATTTTAAAAATTTAAAACTTTACAAAGATTTTTGTTTATTAATTTAAAAAAATAAAAGTTTAGTTTGTCATTGGTTTTTTTTTAAATTCTTTCCCCCCCGCTTTAAAAAACGGGTTTGTAAATACAATGGGAATTAAAAAAACATGGAAAAAAATTAACTTTTTTACAATTGTTTTGTAAAATATTGTAAAATTTTACTTAAAATTTTAATTTTTTTTTTTTTTGTCTTTAGGTTTAGTAACAATTTTTATGTTAGAAAGGGAAAGACTGCACAAAGTTAGTAAAATAATTTATTTTTTTATATCTCAAATAATGTAATTTTAAAAAAATTTAAACTTTCGATAATATTTTAAATAGGCCCACCTTTAAAATAATAATTTTAATAAAATGCCATCAACTTTTTTCCCCCCTTTTTTGTTATTTATTTTTTTTTATTTTTTTAAAACCCCTTTTTTTCCCACAAGAATTGAGTATACATGGCCAAACCATTGGGGGGGGTTTTTTACCTTTTTTAGTTATCAAAATTTCTTTTTTTTTAAAATCCTTGTCAAAAATGTTGGGCATTTTCCCCAAAAAACAAACATTCTTAATTTTAAATTATTTTTTAAAAAAAAAAAAACCTTGTATTTAAAAGTTGATGTAAAAAATTTAAAAATTTTTATCCAAAGTTTTTTTTAAAATTTGGTCTATTATGAATTATTTTTTTAAAACAAATTTTAAAAGATTTACCCCCATTTTAATTTTTTGACCTTTTTTTTTTTAAAGAAATTAAAATTTTATTAGAATTAAAAAATTTTATTTAAATTTTAAAGGGAGAATATCAATGTTTTTAAAGGGCCCCCCCCCCTTAAATAGAATACAAAAACTATACTATTATTGATAGTTTTAAAAATACTATAATATAAATTTTACACACGAAAGAAATTGAATTTAAAAAAAAAAACAGCTAGTAAAATTTTGAGAAGAACCCCCAAAAACCCCCCCTTCCCAAACATTTTGCCGGGGAAAAAGAGAAAAACCGAAACCCCACTTTTTTTTTCTCGGAATCTTTTTTTTGGAAAGAATGTAAACCTGCTTTTCAGTCAACCCAAAAGGCGACGAAATGTCTACTGTACACAAGCGGGGGAAAGAATTGAATTCCCCTCCACGCACGAAACGTGGGATTTGAAACAAAATACAAGGTGGGGGGGTTCCCTCTTAATTTTTTAGCACCGCGCCTTACTCCCGTTCGGGTTTATCGCTTTAAGTATAATTACGCTAAGGGTTTTAGGAATTGGGATGGATTTAATTAGAGGAAGTGAACCCGATTTTCTGGAGGTAGAGTGGAAAACCATTTGGGAAAAAACCCCACCCCCAGTTCACCCGCCCGAGTTTCGAACTTCATTCCTCTTCCTCAGCAATCGAGAAACACGAAAAGCGGTTAGCCAACTACGCCACGGAGGCGGGGGGGTTCCTCTTAAGGTGGGAGGGAAAGGGGAATAAAGCGCAAAAATATTGCCTATTTCTGGCAAGTTTTCGGGATTATGAAACATGAGAAGTGGGGGTATTTTTTATCTTGTAAATCAAAAAAAGTTCTATGTTTGTTTTGGAGATATTTGAATATATCTTGAAATTTAATTTTAGTAAAGATTCAAATTTTGGCCTTTTTCCCTTGTGGGGGGGGATAAAAATTTCCCCAAACAAACAAGGCTTAAGCTAAAATAAAGGTACGTATTTTTTTCCAAATTTTTTAAAAACATTAGGGAACATCGTAATTAATGATAGAAAATTGTATAAAATAGTTCAGCATGTCCTGTGGTCTCTACGATCGAAACTTACCCCCACCATACCCCCTTTACCTCATCCCTCGATTTGTCAACAACTTTTTTTTCTTTGACCTTGACAGGATATTCCGATGCAGGAGAAACAGTTAACACCCCCTTCCTTCTCCCCCCGCCCCTCAGGCCTTTTAAATTTTATTGGGCCCCGGGGCCCCTTGGACAAAATAAAAATTGGTATTTTCTTACACTCTCGCCTTGTTTGTTTTAAATGGAAGCTTTAAACCCCCTGAAAAAGGAAAATGGCATAATTTAAAATTAAATGTAGAGTAAAAAATTTTTTTCAGCACTTTCAAATAATGTTGTCGTAGTGGTTTTTTTTAAAACTTTAAAATTTTTAAATTTATATAATTATATGTCGCATGCTTTTTAATAAAAATTTTTTTATATTTAAAAATATATAAATAGTGTTGAAAATAAAAAAAAACTCATTATTTTCAAAGCAATAAAAACCCTTATAGGGCTATAAAATAAAAAAGATTTTTTTCATTTATGTATGTGCTTTTTTTAAATCATAACAATGGTGAAAAATTTTTTTTGACAAAAAAATTTTTATAATCCATTTTAAAAATGACTGAAGAAAATTAACTTCAATCCAGAAATATACTTTATCAGCTAAACAAAGCAAACATTCGTTCGCTTACTGTTAAAAAATTAAAACTTTAAAACTATCAAAAAAAAACCCAAGAAAAGACGATTTCCCGGGCCAAATTGGGGGTATGGGAAATAAATAGAAGTAAAGATTTTATGTTATTGTTGGGAAAAAGTGTATAAATTGAATGAATTTGTGACTTAACTTTTTATTCCATGAAAACCCCCCTCTGTGGTGAGTGGTCAAAAGCGTAGTCTGTGTTGACTTAGCTGCGGGGGACGGGGGAGCGAGTTCGAATCTACTCGGGTGAATTGAGGGGGGTTTTTTTCCCAAATGGTTTTTTTCCCCTCTCCTCCCGAAAAAGCGGGTTCATTTCCCATAATATCATCCTACCCCATCCTTAACCCTAATAATTTTTCTTGAGCGTATGCCCGAAAGAGTAGTAAAAACGTGGTGTTTAAAAAAATACTTCTCGAGTCACCGGGAGAAAGTACCGATTGTTATAGTAAAAAAAATTTAACTTGAAATTTTTATGAAAGCGACGTTTATGACCCCCGAAACCGAAAAAAATGTTTTTTTGCAAAGCCGTCTGTCTGTGTGTGTGGTCTGTCTTTTGTATGGGGCTAGAGCCGAAACCTTTTTACCCATAGGGGCTGAAATTGTATATAAGATTTTCATAAGGTTTTAAAAGGGGGTTTTTGTAAGAGTTATTACCCTAAAAATTTGGGTGTTTTTTTGAAAGGGAAAAAACAACAAAAATAAATTTTTCTAAATTGGCTCTAACGTTTTTTATAAAAAATTGTTTCCCCGGGGGTCTAGAAATTGCATGCTCGCTTCGGAACCCAAGGTTCACGGGTTCAATTCCGTCCGGGGCGATGGATTTTTAGGGGTGGGAAAATCCGTAGCATGCCTTCTTGGGGAAGGGGAAATAAAACCCCTGGGTCCCGGTCGTTGTTTCCCCACCCCGTTAAAGAACCCAAAAACCCTGATAGAGGGGTCCCTTGGCAATTATATCGGCCTTTCACGCTTTTGAAATGACATTATATGACCTGTATTTTTTCGGTAAAAATTCAATAATAATAATTTACATTAACGTTTAAAAATACAATATACATAATTTTCGTAAAGGAAACTGAACCGTGAATTGTGATACCGAAATATTTTTTTAAAAAAGGGTTAAAAAATCTTGTAGCCTCATGAATTTGGGAAGGGGGTACAGTAATTGAAAAAATTTTGTATGTGGTTTAAACACTAAGTATTGTATAAGAAAGAGGTGATTATCAAGCCCCCACCCCCATAAACGCAAACCCTGGTTAAAGAAAAATGTGTAAACACAGACCTGTTAACCAGTGGCGTACACAGTGGCGAGGGGAAGGGCCGGGGATCCGATTTTGGTTTTCAAATTGTTTAAATTTGCATTCTTTGAAATCAACTTTTACCCCGGGGGGTCCCAATTTTTAGGTGGCATCGCTGTTCTCTATCTTTTTTATCTTTTACTTCACATACAATTTTAAAAAATTTTACGTTTTTAAAATGTATAATTTGAATTTATGAACATTTTTGTAAAAAGCTTCCCTCCAAAAAAAACTATTGGTTTTCATGCCCCCTCCCACCCTCTTATTTATTTGTTGGGGCGTCATTTTAAAATAAATGTTTTTGGGACTATAATTTAAATTTTTGGTTTTTCTGTTTTTTTTGAGAACCTTTTTAAAATTTTAAAATTTCTCAAAATTTTTTTGATTATTGGATGGGTTATTTACATAAAAAATTTGCCAAATTTTAATCTATTATAATTTTCAATTTGGGGTTTTTTTTTTTTAGCAATTCCTCATACCCCCCCCATTTACTCAAGTCCCATTTTGAAATTTCCTTTTTTATACTTTTCTGAAGTGCCTGGGGTCTAGGGTTAAGACTTTTGGCCTCAGTGCGGGGGGTTTTGGGGCTCAATTACCCCCCCGCACAGAGTTATCTAATTGAAAACTTTTTCCCCTCTGAAAAAATTTGTGTTTTTATTCAAAATTAGTTATGGAGGAAAGACAGGCCTCCCCCGTGGTTCGGATTCCACAAAAAAAGTAGGCCTTTTTTTTATTCATAAATCACCCTATCCTAACTTAGCGTAAGTGCGATAGCCCGAACGTGTGTAAGACCGATGTAATAATAAAAAATAATAATTACTTTTCTGTTATAGGGGGTGACCCTAACCTGTTTTCCCAAAATCCAGATTTCCAGCTTTTCGTATCGTATAGAACATGTGATTTCGGGCCCCCTTTTTTGCCCCTTTAGAGGAGAAATTTGAAAGAAACTTTAAAACTTCTAATCCAATTCTAAAAAGGAAACCCCCTTTGTAAATTTCAAGGCTCTAGCCCAGGGTTTAAAAAGATACAGCAGTGAATTTTGAAAACATTAGCCCCCCTTTTGCGTTTCTCACCTTGGATTTCGAATGTTTTTAAAAAAAACGTCTTAAAAACCCTGTCTAAGGCTTTACGAACCTTCATGTTTAAATTTCCTGTCCAGGGTTGTGGAGATATAGGGGCTGAGGAGGGGGGGTTTTTCCTATAAAGAGATAGTTGTTATCATTTTAAAGTTTTTGTATATTTGCTATGGGGCCCCTGGAATTGTCGGAACTTTTTCTTTAATTCGATTTAGGGGGCCCATATCAAATATCCAAAAAACTTTATTAAACTTTTAGAAAAGAAACTTGTACTGGAGCAATATTTATTTATTTTAAAATAAAAAAAATAATTGATGCAAAAAAAAAAAATATTTCCCCTGGCCTTTTTTAACCACCTTTAAAAGGTCGATCCCCCCCGAATTATTTTTTGTTCTCCTTCCTACCCCCAACCCCTCTTTCCCCGTTACACCCAAAATCAGCCCCCCCTTCAACAGAAATATTTTATTGTGATATAAAAAAGATGAAAATTTAAACGGTTTTCCGGAAACTACTAAAAAAAAGTTCTTCTGGAACCCAAGTAGAACACAATCTGGGCAAAATCTTTTAAATGAAAGGGGCATTTTTCAAAAAAGAAATTATAGTAATTTTTTTGTGCTGAATATTCCAAATTTAGTGCCCTTTAATCAAATAAAAGGGGCGGGGGACCGCACAGATTTCTCGCTTTTTTTTTACCTCAAAATTATGCAAACTGCTAGTAACCGGAAAAAGGGAGCTAATTTCGTTTTGTTGCAAAGTTAGGGCTTAAATAGGTCCCTAGCAAGTCCCCCCAAGGTAAAAACTCACCTTTCAAATAAACGGAGTTGCCTTCCCTATTCAAATGTAGCCCCAAATTAAAATTTTCCCAAAAAGGGATACATTAAATAATGGTAAATGTTACAAAAATATGTTTATTTGTCCTAATCATTTAACAAAATCGAAAAACTTATTTTAAAACATATTTTCCTTAACTGGAAAAATAAAGGTTTTATAAAAATTATTTTAAATAAAAGATTTTTATCTTAGTAGTGCTAAAATTTACAATGAAAGTTTTTCGTATCTCAAAAATTAAAGGTTATAACAAAACTGGAGATATCGTCATCATTAATCCCCCTTAAAGTTTATGGCCGGAAAAGCAAAATTTCCCCAAATTTTTAGGGAATATTAATCTGTGGTTGTTATAAATTTTAATTAAAAAATCGTTAACCGTTTATGGAAAAGAACCTTTTCACTTTCCCACCCTTATTTTTAAGGGGTTTTTTTGGTAGTTCAAATTATAAGATAAAAAAAAAAATTAAACGGACCCGGGAAGCCCTATCCAACCCCATTGAATGTAATTGTTTTCCCCCCCGAAAAGTATTGAAAGCATTGACAAGAATATCGTCCAATTTTTTAAACAATTTTTTCTTTAAAAATTTTGTAATTAAATGGCGCTTAAAGCACTTTTCTTCAAAAAAGGAAAAAGCCACGATCATGACGTCCGAAAGTACCCACCAAAACAGTTTGAAATATATATTTTTCAAATAAAATTCCTCTTCTCGATGGTTCGAAGAGAGATTTTAAAATGAACAGTTTTTTTTCCGGCTCTCGAATTCAGTAGCCAGAGATTTTTTTTGTTTGTTTTTTTTTTTCAAAAATAAACCTTTCGAAGTTCCAGACCGGGAATATATACAAGGGATGGGCAACTAAAGTCAGTGTTCTTGGGGGTACTTGGCAGTTGGTGTCCAAAATCATTGGGTCTCAAACCTGTCCGCGCTCCCCTTTTAATTGAGATGATCTATTTTCGCATTAATTAAACTGTTCAGAAAAATAAAAAACTGTCAAAAGAAAAGTTTTAATATAATTCGTCAAGGGGGCCCCATGCGGAAACGTAAATCCAAAACTTTTAAAAAGGGGGTTCCCAATTTTGGGCACGAATTACCCCCCCGAATACGCACGAATTCCCCCCCCAGATAAGACAAAAACCCTCCCAGTACAGCACGGATACCACAATTACCCCCGAGATACAGCAAAATATACCCCCCCGAGTTTCAGCCGGAACAACACGAATTTTTCCCCGAGTCGCCCAAACCCCCTCCCCGAGGTAACAGTAGGGACAACCCCGAACCCCGAGATAAGCAGCAGGCAACCCCGGGCCCCAACAAGCAAAAGCAACACCGGGGGGAAAAAAGCAGGAAGCGCCCGAGTAAAGCGGAAGCAACGCCGGGACCAAGATAAGCTTAAGCACGTCGGGGGACCGAGAGAACCTTAAAAATCACCAAAGGAAAAGGGGTGGGACATTAAAAGAAGAATACAGATAACTTAAACAAAATTTAAATTTAATAGGAAAAAATATTTATGTTTTTTGTGCATTTTGGGGGGGGAACATTTTAAAATTTTTTTTGTGTTTTAATGGGGGAAAAATTTAAAAATATGGCAGTTCAAAAAAAAGTGAGCTAGTAGCATTCTGAAGAGGTACTGAAAATAGACCTGGAATCAGTTGGGTCTAGAACAATCAATGAGGAAAAAGGGGAAAAAAAGGAACAGGAAATGGAGACATTTGCAGGGGGAGAGAGAGAAGGAGTGGGAAAAAAAAAAAAAAATTTTTATAGTAATGGGAAAAAAAAAAGAAAGGGGAACAAAAAGGAGCAACCCATGAGATTTAAACCCAAATTATAAAAATTTTTCAGCAAAAGGCAGGGATAGAAAAAAAATACCAGGAAACTAAAAAGAATATTGATGCAACTAAAAAAAAAAAAATGAAAAATACCGGAAAAAAACAGGAAATAAAAACATGTAAAACGAAATTAATAAATAATTATGCAAATACCCGGAAAATTTTTCAGAAAATGATACAAATCAACTAAACTTGAACAAATAATAAAGAACAAGTGCAAAAAAAGGTTAAGTAAGGGGTTTGTATCAGGATTTGTTATGTAACAAAAAAAGCCAATTAGAGACGTTCACCCCAAAATTAGGGGCAGTAAATAAAGGTAGACACCAAAATGTAGAACAGGGAAAAAGTAAAAAAGATTTTGATTGAAAAAACAAAAAACCAAGGAAAGGACAGTTCAATTAAAGGAACAGATTTCAGCTAATAAAAAAAAATAGAAAAATAGAAAAATAGAATCAGTGAAAGGGTTTTAAAAGGGAAATAAAAAATTAAATTGGGAAAACGGCCTTAAAGGAGAAAGCAATAAAAGGAAAAAAATGGGGAAAAACATTTCTTGATTCTCACAAAACCAAAAAATTTTAATAAAAGAACAGATAGAGGGATCGTAAATAAAAGGGATAAAAAAATTAAAAAAACTTACCGTTTTTTTGGTTGAAAATCAAACAAAACTGGGGAAAATTTGTAACTTACACGATATACCCAAATTTTTTGCTAAGGGCAAAAGAAACGTCATTACATTTTCCAAAATTTAAAAGGAAAGAGGGAAAAATTTTTACGTAAAAAAAATTAAAGAGAAAGAGTATTTAAAGGAGAAAAATAAACGAAAAAAGTAAAATTTGAGTATTTTTATCGGCCCAAAGATGGCAAAATCCGGACGATATTTAAAAAGTGAATGGGACATATGGGAAAAGGGTGGGAAATTTTTTGGAAAAATATTGGTCTCAAAAAAACAGGATGTTTTTTTACATTTTTTTAAAAGGGAAAAAATAAACAAGGATGGTACTATAGTGAAATTTTTCAAAAAATTTTTAAACGGCGAAATATTTGCGTACCCAGTGAAATAGAAGATAGGTTTCTAAGAAACATTTTCCCAAACCTACAAAATTTCTTTATTAAAAAAACAGAACATCAAAGAAGAAAAGATTAATGGCATTGACGATGATTAAAAAAAACAAAGAAATCAATGAGAAAAAAAACAGAAATTTTGGCGGGGCAATAAACAAACCCTAATTTAAAAAAGAAATTAATAATGGACAAGTAGGCAAAAAATAAAAAAATTAATTACCAATCCCAACCCAAAAATAAAAATTCCTCACCCTAAAATAGAAACGACGGGATGGAAACCCCAAGGATTCGAGGCAAATAATTCGAGTGATACAATTAAAAAATAACAAACAAAAACCCAGTTCAAACCCCAATCAAGTACTACCCCCCAAATTTTTTTTAATTAGTACCCCCATTTTCGGGGACAAAAATTTTTAAAATGATAGATCACAAAAAATATTTGATCCGGGGCAATTAAAAAATTTAAATTTGGTTATATAAATGAAAAAAATTAGCATTTAACTAAAGATTTAAATTTTAAAAAAGTAAAATAAGGGAACAAAATCATTTAGCTAGTAAAAAATTTTAAATAAAAATTTAAAAATTTAAAAAGGGGGTACAAATTAGAAAATAAAAAATTCCGTGCAAGGGAAAAGGGTTTTTGTCGTTTGAAAAATTGTAAAGTAAAAAAAAAATAGCAACAAAAAAGGTTAGAAATAGATCCCAAAAAAAAAATTACATCTTGCAGAAAAAGATTAAAAGATACAGCAGAGAAACGAACCGGTCCATGAAAAAAGATTTTAAAACCTATTGAAACGAAAAGGGCATTAGTTTTTAAAAAAAATCATCAGTTACACCTTTGAATAAGGAAAAAAAAAGTTCTTTTTTTTTAGGGGGACCATATGTAAAAAATCAAATAGGTCAAAATGTATATTAATTCAAGCCCCGAGCCCTTTAAGATTAGGTTTTTTAATGTCCAAATTTAAAACCCCCTATATGCAGACAGATTTAAACATTTTTCAGCTACATTAATTATAAAGGATGGGAAGGATTTTATTTACATAATTTTAAAAATTAAAATACTATGCAAGATTCAAACCCGGGGGCCCTGTACAAAAAACTAACAAATAGAAGATCAAAAGGCTTTTTTTTCCCCTGGGAAATACCAGGGTTAAAATTTATTTATATATTGTCCCCAAAAAAACAAAAAAATGAAAACCCCAACTCTGCAACTGCGTGTTTTTTTAAAGGGGGAAGGGGGGGGACACCCTAAAATAAAAATTTTGAAAAAAAACCAAACGCCAAACATAAAAGTGAGACTAATTTTTAGTTTGAAAAGGAAGTTTAAACTTTTTTGAAAAAAAATTAGAGGGTTTTGTAAAACAATTTATACATTCTTTCCCTACTCGCACTTAAAAGGTGGGGGGTATCTATTTTTTTCCACACGCAAACTAAGACGACAACACAAACGACTTTGGCCAGGAAAGATAAAATCATTATTTTTTTTTTTTTTAGTTCAAAAGCAGAGAAAAACCGGGGACATTAAGTATAAAATCTAAATATAAAAAATAATTTTTTTTCAATTTAAATTAAAAACATTTGGACTTAGAAAATTTTTGAAAGTTTATAAATCAAAATAGGGGGAACGTAAGGGGGGGGGCATGGACCCCTTGAACATTTAAGGGATAAATCGGATAGAAAGGGTAGGGGAGGGGTTGGTAAGTTTGTCACTGGGGTGCGGGAAAAACCCCTTAAAACACGGAGGAGAGATTGGATCTAAGTATATTTAAGGTAGGCTAATTTTGTTTAAATTTTAAACTATTGTTTTGGTAAAAAAATTTAGTAAAAAAATTTGGGCAACAGGGATTTTATTAAAAAATTTATAAATTTATTTAAAAAAAAAAATTTGGGGGGTTTTTATTAAATTTAAAGACAATCTTGGAAATGGAAAAATATTATTTTTCAAGATGGTTTTTTTTTAATCAAGTTGAGGTTTTAATATTTAGGGGGGGTCTTTTTAAATTTAATGATTAAATTTTTTGGTTAAGAAGATATTATTAAGATAGTAACAAATCCAGAGTAAGCTAAAAAGTGAAGATAAATCAAGATATTAAGAGATTAATTTGATATGACTTATGCTTATTCAGTATGTTAAAAGGGGTGGAAAAAAAGGCAGTGTTTTTGTTTAAAAGATTTTTTTTTAGAATGGGTTTAGGTCTTTTCATTGAGGTTTAGGTTTTAAAAGTGGAGTTGAGGTTTTTTTTTGATTGGGCTTGCTTTGGGAAGCCGATCTAGATTAAAAATCGTCGTTAGGTTTAAGGATAGCCAGGGTTAGCAGCGTTTTTGGGATTTGGTTTTTGATGAGGAAATTGAGGTTTTTTTAGTAAGGTGTATTAACCATGGGAAAAAATTTATTTTTTTTTAAGTGGGGAGTCAAAAGGATCACCAAGTTCAGGTCGGGGTTCAAAACATAGAATTGCACAACGCAACAAAGGTCAGATTAATAAATGAGGAGAACCCAAACTTTCCCTTTTAATTGCGATAAAACCCAAAGGTTAAATTTGGAAAAAAAAAATTTTTAAAATATTAGGAATTTTTGAAAAGTTTTTAAAAAAGGATTCTGTGATTACGAATGTAAAATTAATTATTAAAAAGGTGAAGTAATTAGGGTGTTAAAAATTAAGCTATACAGTTTTTTATAATTTATTTTTTAAACGCCTAGGCAAATAGGCAAAAATCAAAAGATTGTAACAATTGAGAAAGATGCATTTAAAAATTTTTTTAGTAATGAGAAATTCTTTTTCAAAAATTTAAAAAGGGGGAAAAAAAATTTTTTTAAAATTTTATGATTCCCCATTATGTCTATATATTTCCATTTTTTTAAAAAATTTTTTTGAGGTTAGGATTTCATAAATAAAAAATTTTTGGGAAGGGATTCAGTGTTCTGTTTTTTTTATCCTTTTTCTTCCGAAACAAGTAATTAATTATTTTTAAAAAAAAAGTTTATTTTTTAATTATCCTTTTTTTTGGTTTTTTTAACTAATATTCAGTAAAAGTTTTCAAGTGATGGTTTATGCGAATTTGGAGCACTTTTAAGGGAGTTTCATTAAGAGTGTTTTTTAAGTATGTTAAAATAAAGTAAAAGTGGATCCGTGAAGGATCTCTCGTAATTAATAATTAAAGGTGGACCCGTAAAGGTTTTTTAAATAAATAAAAAGGAACAAATGTTTAAAACCAAAATATTAAAAGACATTTTTATTTGAAATTTATTCATTTTTTTTAATTAAAAATTAATGTTTTTTTTAATCAATTTTTAAGGCTAATAGCAACGAATTTTGTTTTTTTTAAAAAAAAAACTTTCATTGTAAGTTAAAATTTTATTTTTATTTTAAAAATTAAATGTATATAATAAATTATATTTTTTTATTTCAATTAATTGAAAATTTATTTAAACAATTTTTTTTCTTGTATTTGATTATCTAATTTCAACTTTTTGTTTAAAAATTTAATTTTAATGTTTGTTTTTATAAACTTCAATATTAATATTCATGAAATTAATCGGAGAAACCATTCAAAATTATCTTAAGAACAACATTATACAGAGTTTTCCCAAATTATTGGAATTATCAAAATTTTAAAAATTTTACAATTGTTTTAAAAATATTTTATTTGTAAAAAATTTTATCAGGGGTGCAAAAAAAGATCATGTCGTTTTTTTCGTTTTTATTTTTTTTTAGCAAAGCGTATCAAAAAGTAACGAAGGTCCCTACTTTCAGATACCTTTGGGGGGTTTTTTAATGTAATTTTTTCCCCCTGAAAAGTATGTGAAAGCATTGACAAGAATTTTCGTCCCTAATTTTTATAAACAATCTTTTTTCTTTTAAAAATTTGTAGATAAAAATTGGCGCTTAAACCTTTTTTTCTAAAAAGGAAAAGCCCTGATCATGCGTCGCACGGACACCACCCGTCGTTTGACAATATATATTTTTCAAATAATAACTTCCTCTTTCGATGGTTCGAAGAGAGATTTTAAAAAAATTTTTTATTTTTTTCGGCTCTCGAACTTGGAAACACAGAGAGTTTTTTTTCTTGAATTTTTTTTTTAAAAATGAACCTTTCGGCTTTCATGCCGAGGAAATATACAAGGGGGGGTTATATAAAGTCAGTGTTCAGTTGGGAGTGTCATTTTGGATTGGTGCCCAAATACTTGGGTCTAGCAACACCGTCCCCGTCCCCGGGTATAGTTCGGTTCATTTTGCATTAAAAAAATGATTCAAAAAAAAAAAAAACATTAAAAAATAAAAAGTGTATTATTTTAATTTCAATGGCCCCCCTGGGTAACAAAATCCAAAACTTACCCAAAAAATTTTCATATTTTAAAAGAAAATTTTTTCGGCCCAATTAGAAAAAAGAATTTTTTTTTTGGAATGTTTATTGATAAATTTAAAAACGTTAATAGAGGATATTTTCTAATTTTTTTATAGAAGTTGTTTTTTTTCCCTTTGCTTAAATTTTTTTTTTCCTTCGAATTTTTTTTCTTTGTTTTTAAAAACTCTCTTTTTAAAGTAGGGGTATAGTTATGAGAAATATTTGAAAAAAATCATTTCCCAATTTGGAAGTTTTATCAATTTTTAAATATAAAAAAATTTTTTTTAAATTGACAAAAAAAGGTTTTATGACCCCAAAAACCAAAAAACCCTTTTCCATAATTAAACTACACTAAAAAAAATTTCCCCAAAAAAAAAATTCGTTTTTTATTTATGGGGCCCTACCCCTCCAGAGACCATTTAAAAAAATAAATCGCGTAACCTTTTAAGAAATTTAAAATTTAAAAAAATAAATTTAAAAACCCCCCTAAAACCCAAAAATTTTTCTGAAAAATTTTTAGTTTCTATATCTGTCAAACGACACCCATTACACTTTTTTTTGCCATTTTTTCCCCAAAAAACAATACATTTCACCCCCCCAAAAAGGGACCGATTTTGGCCCCAAAAGGCATTTGGCCTAAAAATTTTTGGCCAAAAAAAGAAACCCAAAATCATTTGGCCTAAAAGCTTTGGCCCCAAAGGCGTTTGGCCTAAAAAGGGGTTTGGCCTAAAAAGGGGTTTGGCCTAAAAGGCTTTGGCCTAAAAGGCGTTGGCCTAAAGGCTTTGGCTAAAGGCATTACCTAAAAGGGATTTGGGGCCCAAAAGGCAGTTGGCCCCAAAATCATTGGCCTAAAAATGAAATTTAAAAACCCTTTGGGTTTTCTTTGGAAATAAAAGGTTGTTATTGTTTCATTGAATATAAAAGCAAAACTATTTTGGGTAGTTCAATTTTTCTAAAAACATTAACAAAATCCTCAACAATAGATCAGATTTACAAAAACTATATCCCTTTTTTAATATAATTTCCGATATTTTTCCCCTTTTTTTTATATTAACGGTTTTAAATTTAAAAAAAAAACTAAAAAATCCCATTTCAGCATCTTTTCGCTCGGAAAAAAAAATGGGGTACATTAAAATTAGGGGACTTTTGACAATTTTTCCCAAAAACAAAATGAAAGGGGGAAAAACCAAAATTTAACTCACCCACTTTAAAATTTTTCTGAAGTGACCCCCGTTTTTTTTTTTAGCCTAGAGATTAATGAACATATTTTTTTTATCTATTGTATTAAAAATTTTAATATAAAAAATAATGTGATGATTAAATAAATTTTCCCGTAAAATTTAAATGGCCCATATTAATATAAACTTAAATTATTTTTTTTGATAGCCTTCCCCATTAATTATTTTAAATTTTATAATATTTTTATAAAAATTTACATTTTTTTTTTTTTAAAAACAGTGTAACTTTTTTTTTCGGTGATATTAAAACAAAGGGCTATTTAACACAAAAAGGCCTTTTTTTTAAAAAATTTTCAAATTTTTCCCCAAATTTTTTGCAAAGCATTTCAGGAATTTTTCAATTTTGAAAAAATAAAAAAGATTTTAGGAATTGTCTTTTGGTTTTTTTTAAGTCTTCATAAAACGTAAAAAATTCAAAATGTGGTAGTTTACGGGGTAATAATTCCCTAGGGCAAGAAAAAGTAGATGTAAGCAATTCCTCGAAATGCCAATGGCTGCAGCAGGGCCCAAAGAGGGGAATAAATCTGACGAGCTTTGGTTGGTAAAAATATCTCACCGCTGGATCGCTTGTGTTTCTCCCATTCCAAAAAGTGACACTCTTATAGCCTAGATGCAAACAGACGTGACTCAAGTTGGCCCGCCACATTGCCAAAAAAAATTTTTTTTGTCAATCATTTGTGCTCTATTTGTGCTCATATGTCCCGAACATGAACATTTGTGCTGTGAAACTTGTCAATTTAGAAAATATTTAATGTGGTGGGCCAATTTAAGCTCAAGCTACCCACCACATATTAAAAAACACAACATAACAAAATTTATTTAAGCAATCCATTGTGCTCCATTTGTGCTCTTTGTGCCAAAAATGAAATTTGTGCTTTAAAATTAGAAAATTAGAGAACATTTAATGTGGCGGGCTAACTTAAACCCTTCCCTATATCATAAACTGTAGAAAAATATAGTTCAAGCGGCCAGCCAAAATTTTTTAAATATAATGTAACAAAAATTTTCTGTATTCACACCATTCGTTTGTTCTTAGTTTTTGCTCATATGTGCCCAAAATTAACTTTTAGGGCTGTGAATATGGCCTTTTAGATAACATTTAATGAAGGCGATCCAACTAGAGCTCAAGTAGCCCACCACATTAACTGTTTTCTAGATTTTTAATTATGAGCACAAATACTCAATTTTGGGCACATATGGGCACAAACGAAAAACAACGAAATGGTGAAAACAGAATTTTGTTACATTGATATTTAAAAATGTGGGGGCCTGCTTGAATTCATTTTTCTACAGGTTATGGATAAGGAAGACTCAAGTTAGCCCCAATTAATTGTTCTTTAGTTTTTTTAATTTTAAAGCAAAATGTTCATTTTCGGCAGTTGAGCACAAATGGAGAAAACAATGGATTGACTTAAATAAATTTTGTTATGTTGTTTTTAATATGTGGTGGGCTAGCTTGAGCTCAATTTGGGCCCACCACATTAAATATTTTTTAAATTGAAATTTTTCAAGCCAAATGTTCATGTTCGGGCAATTGAGCACAAATAGAGCAAAAACGATTAGACAAAAAAGGTTTTTTTTTAGTATGTGGTGGGGCCCAAATTGAGTTCGTGGCAACACTAAATTTACTCTTTTCTCTTCTCCGTCGCACTCAAAAAGATACTTTGAAGGGTGGGATTAGGCACAGTCCTTTCCCCTCCATTTCCCAATAATAGCAAACGCTTGAAGTAAACCTAACAAAAATTCATTGTTCCCGGCAATTTCCTTTGGTTCTTTTTCAAACCCCCCCTAACATAATTTGTTTTGAGTTTCACGAGTTGTTGGCGGGTACCCCTGTCTTGCTTCACCTTTGCTTTATAGATTAAATAATGTATTGATTTGTATATTTTTGTGAAAAGTTTTAGTGATATCTAATTTTTTTTAAATATTATTTCATCTTTTTATTTTTGAAAGAAAATTTTTACTATAAAATAATGAATCGAGGAAAAAAATGTGCATACCGCGCCTGCTCAATTTCCGATGTATAAGGTAATTTTCCTAATGGTTTCCCGTTTTTTCCACGCAAACGGGGTATTCTCAAATTCAATCTTCCCATACCTAACTTCTAATTGCATTAATGTGGAAAGCATTGACTGGCGTGAAGATACAATGAAAAAACAACACTACTAGAGCTTACTCTATTTACTTGAAAAAAAATATTTAGATGTGAAAAATTTCATCATATTCAAATTTTAAAAAAATGTACATTTTTGTATAATTAAATTACATTTAAACTATATTTAACATTTTTAAGATAATACTATACTTTTCTATGTTGATTAATAATAAAAATGAGAGATCCTTTAACACACTGCTCAAAAAGTATTCATATTAAATTTTTATATATATATATATATAATCAAACCTTTTTTAAAGGGTTTTGAATAAAAGTTTGTTCCCTTAATTAAAATAAAAGCTAATGGATTACTTTTGATTTTTTCATTTGACGAGAAAAAGGGGCTTAAAGTTCATAAAAAACCATTTTTTAAAAACTATCTTATTTTATAAATTATTATATTATGATAAAATGACCTCTAACTAAGCGTTTACTTTGAACCAGTGGCGCACTCATTGGGGGGAGTAAAGGGCACCCTTCCCCCCCAACCCCTAATAATTTCAATAAAACATAAATTATTTACTTTATAACTAAACATTAGAACCAGAAGATGAGTCGTATACTTAGGCGCTTTTTAAGAATTGGTTTAGACTTATATTCAAAACACACCCCATATTAAAAGTCCACTTTTATTCTCTTGAAAAAAGCACAACCAAGTATTTCCAACTTGTTACAAAAAAGTATATAGCTAGTAGCCACCATCTGGTATTTAATTCGTTTTTTTTAAGTTTCTTAAAACAAAAGGTTTTTAAAACCCCAGGACCTCGTTATATAGGACTTCAGAATAACCGCACCCCACCCAATTTGGTTAAAATTTAATACAAAAGTACTTCGAAAATTTACAAAGCTAACCAGAGCGTGTTATTCAAACACTTAACATATATTGATTAAAACAGGGTTCCAAATTTTAGACCGAAGGAGCCTTTGTACCAAAAAAAATGAATGGCCGAACTCTCATTAAAATATTTACACCCAGTATTATGATCATTCAATAAAATACATTTAAATCTCACAAGTCTTTTAAATTTAAATACTTGAATAGAATAAAAGAACTACACTCACACCCGACCTCCGGCGTCACTTAAAAACATGTTATATTTTGAGTGCGTGACTTATGAGATCAGGTAGTTTATAGCGTTAATACCAACGTAACCAGTGTTTATTTGTGTACAGAGGTGTAATTTTTTATCAGTAATAAGAATTATTTTGCTAACAACAACAAAACCGTACTAAATGTTGATTTCAATTACACAGTCTGACACTTTATCTCAGTTGGTAGCGTGTTTGTATACTGAGCTAAAGGTCCCGGTTTCGATTGCCGGAATGTCCGAAAAACGTATCATTGGTTGACTGTGCTTTTCCCCTTTCACAATGATGAATTAACTGTCAGGGGATGGATGTTGTATTTGTTCTAGATTTAAGTTAGTTTGTCAGACTCTGAGGAAATAATCTACATTCTACGGTTTGTCTGTCACTAGTTTTATATCGAGAGTCACTCATGAGCGTGAACTGGGAAAGAGGGAAGGGTTGATAGGGTGGGGTATTACCAAATTTGTCTCCCCCATCGAAATGTGCCTCCCTCCATTTTGTTAAACTTCCCTCTGATATACTTAAATTTGAAGCTGAAAGATGGTTTGCATACAAACTTCAAAAAGATATATAACAAATCTATTATTATTTCTAAAATGCTTAAGGAAACACCCCAAATAGCTGTTCTAGTATGGCATTCCATTTTCAAATATTTTCCACTGGCTTGGAGGTCAAGCACCTAAAAACTCCTTAAAAATAGTGTTTTTACAAACTACCCTCGCCCAACACTTATAAAAGCTTCGCCGATACTCTGATAGTCATCACCAATAGGGTTTTTTTCATTGTGACTCTACCCGTTTGAGTTGTACACATACATAATTTTACCCTAATGAACCAGGAATGAGGAATGTTACATTTTAGATTGAATGATACCTACATTTGTTGTATATTGAGAGTGGGGGTACCATCTTAGGGAAAAATACCCTGTTACACCCGGCTGGGATTTGAACTTCAATCTTAGAGGACAACTTTATTTCCAACTGAGGGGGGGGGGGTGGGGGATATAGGTGGAGGACACACATATTATCTCCAACTTTGAGGGGAGCATATATTATTACCAACTTATATAACACAAATATAGCTGAATCTAATATTACCCTTTAAATATATAGTTTGACACACTCAGTTGAACATTAATATAAATTCAAGATTTTCACTATACTACAATTGGTTTATGAAATAGGCCACTACAAGAGGGTTATTAAATTTATATTGAAAAGTTAACACATAATTTAAGTGAACTTTACGTCACCAAATACCTTAATGCTTTTCATTAACTTGGTACTATATACATTTGTTCATGTACTACAATAAACTATGTTCTTGTACAAAAACATATTCATGTGTGTCATACAGCCACGTGATTTATATTTAATTTGAAATAATGTTTCTAAAGTAAGTTTTAAGATGGCACGGATAACATAAAACTATATCCACCTTGCATGGGGAGATTTTCTTAAGACTACTGTCCCACATTAATGAAGCAAGATCGATTTGTTTAATAAGGTTATAAAAATGCATCTGGAAATCTTGCAGTTAAGTAAACTATTTAAACAAATCATTAAAATTCACTATAGAAGGGGACTTTTCCATAAAGTAAAACTATTGGGGGTGACATGTTTACACGCCATGAAACCACTTACTATTTGTTTCGTAAATCTAATACAATGCCTAGATTCGGGTGATATATTTTTCCCCTTGGATAAAATTTTCGGAGACATCACAAATAAGGGCGATTTTAATTTGTCTTTTTTAAGGAAATTACAGCAGTTAGGACTGAAGGTCTTGTTCATATTCATTAGGTGAAGAAAAATAGTTATGAGCAAATAAAATATGAATCATGACTCCATTTTCCATCTCGTTCAGAAGGAATACATCTTCATCTGACATCAGAATCTTTAGGGAAGTCTTGTTATAACACCATATCTTCTTAGATTACTTTTATTGCATACGGCAACGATACAACGCTTACCCGGCATTTTCTTAGTATCGGTTGACACTTTTCGTAATCCTTCACGCATAAATAATAAGAAAGCTTACAATAAACATACAAAAATTTACTATTCACATTGACTTTGGAAGCATACTTGACATAAATAAGAAGTTAGTAACGAGCGCACCCGCCTCGGTGGCGTAGATAGCTAACGCGCTAGTCGTGTTGAGATCTACTGCTGAGGATGGGGAGATCGAGGTTTGAATCTCAGTCGGGTGAACCGGGGGGGGGGGGGTCCTCAATGGTTTCCACTCTCCCTCCACGCAAATGCGGGTTCACTTCCACTAATTCAACCTTACCAAATTCCTAATCCAATTAGCGTAGTTAGTACTTAGGCGTATAACCGAACGGGTAGTAAGACGTGGTGCTGAATAATAATTTAAAAAAAAGTGCTGCACTACACAGTCACATGATCTGAACAGAAGCAAACTTGGCTAGGTTACGATCAGACGTTACAGCAGCGCTGCGTGTTAGGGTAGAGCTGAATGCTGGCCGGTAAAGTGAACGAGCCTTCCCTACAACATCTAGTAGCCTTAGTATAAGGAAGGACCCATCAAGATGACCAAATAAACCTTAAAACTTGAAATTTCTCAGTGAGTTGAGTAATTGCAGGAGGAAGGGGAGCTTGGAGTCAACATTTTCAAAAACTAATATATTTAATTACTTCTCTGTATTGTAAAAGAATTTAAATTTATTTAATTAGGTACGGGAAACAACACAAATAGACATTTACATAATAATAATAATAATAATAATAATAATAATAATTATTATTATTATTATTATTTAATATTGCATTCTGAGAAAATAGTGGTGATGGAGTATAATAGAGAAAAAAACTTTTTGAGATTAGGAAAAAAATAAAATTTGACAGATAAATAAAGATAAATCAAATCCCAGATAGCCAAAATAACATTAGACTATAAATTCTCAAAGTGGGTTGGGGAATAAGGGGTCCAAAATCTACAAAATTAATAGAAACTACAGCATCTCAGTGCAGTTCGTTAAAAATTGAATTTTGGCATGCCCGCAAATGCACCACTCCAAATAACTAAATAATCTGAGCATTTTAAAATGTAACTCCATGAAATCAAGGGAGGGGGGGGGGAGTTAATAAAAAACCTTTTATCTATAGTTTAAAATCGAAATTTGGCTGGCAGGTAGAAGAACAACTATAGATAAAGAAAGTATTCTTAAAACTATGTGTTTAAATGGGAGTTAGAGAAATTATGATTGGGAGGAGAAGGGAAAATTTTCAAAAACCAATAGAAACAATTACTAACAGAACAATTTATTTGATAAGCTGAGGTGCTTAGTACTAGAGTGATTCTTTCAAATTAATTCATGTTTAGTTAGTAAATTTAAACTATTTCTTTTGGTGTTCATTTCAACAATGTCTCCGCGTAAGCGAGCAAATATTGATGCAAAGACTGCATTATATATAAATAGATATATATATATTTATAAAATAGAATATTACTTCTTATAGGTAGTAGTTAATTTGTGGCTTCATCAACATACAAAGTTTTCGCCTCATACGTGTCTGAAATTGTATTTTTGGTAGTTTAGATCAGGGTTTCTCAAACTGTGAGGCGCGAAGGGATTTCAGATGAGTGTGAACCAAATTCTCACTTCTTTCGACTTGCCTAAATTATGATTGACTAAAAAATTAATATTCTGTTTGGCCTATGAAGCAATAAAATTAATTAATATCTTACAAAACCTTACTATTTTTATAAACTTCTACAAAGCTCTTATCAGAAAATAACTAAATCAATTAAATAATAAATGTCTCATTTTTGTATTTTAACGTAAACAAGTTATTTTATTCTAAGAATAAGAGTCTTAAAATTAATTTTTATGTTCATATAAGGCTCAAGAGTATAGAGTTTGAGAAAACCTGGTTTAGATGATTTGCTAAAAATAAGATAATTTACCCAACCAAAATGTGAGCGAAGCCGTGGGCAAACTCGAGTAAGTTAATATGATTATAAAAAAATGAATGATTGATTAATTCATTTAGCAAAATTAATAAACAAATATACTTAGAAAGACTGATAAAATATACTTTGGCACTTAAAAAAATATTATTCAAAATTCAAAATAAAACAAAAATTATTAAAATGGTGTAACCACATGTATGTGCTAATTAATAAAAAATGGTACGGGTACAAAAACTTTTTATTTCTGGTACAAAACGTACAAAAATTATTATTATTATTAGCACCACGTCTTACTACCCGTTCGGGTTATACGCACTTACGCTAATGTGTAGTGGTAGGGTGATTGTGAGATGAAATGAAGGACCTACAGTTTAACGTGGAATCCGAACCACGGTGGTGGCCTGGCACTCCCCACATTAACAAGATGGCTTGTCAAAAATTAGTACAAAACCTTGGCAATGTAAAAAGTTCAACATACAAAAGTGGTACTACAGGTTAATGGACGTGCTGCTATACCTTGGAAGTAGTAAATTGAGAAAAAACTAATATTTTGAAACGGTAGTATATACTATTTAACTAAACACTACACACCTCGCCATCTATTAGCATCACTACAAATCTTAACGAATGTTTCCGGAGACAGCAAAAACATATTTTAATAAATGGTCTAAAAATTAACTTTACAAAAAGTCGTTTGGCCTAAAAGGCATTTGGCCTAAAAGGCGTTTGGCCTAAAGTCATTTGGCCTAAAGGCATTTGGCCTAAAAGGCATTTGGCCTAAAAGGGATTTTGGCCTAAAGGCATTTGGCCTAAAAGGCGTTTAGCCTACACTTTAGGCCAAATGCCCTTTTAGGCCAAATGACGGGTACCCGCCCCAACCACTTATCAGTAAACCACACCTAAAATAATTTTCCCCCTTAAATAATATTGATTGGTTTTATTTATCATGTCATACTAACCCCAGATACAGATTTTGAACGAAATTGCTAAAGACATTTTCAAAATAACTCAAATTTTCAAATACACTCATTAGTAAACTACCTTAAAACTAAATCTAACTTGAAAAAATATTACGTATTTTTATTTATAATGTCTAAGGAACCACAGATACTAATTTTGAACCAAATCTCTCTTACCATTTTAAACATATTTCATATTTTCGAAAAATCACTCATCAGTAAACTACCTTTAAAGGATTTTTACGCAAAAATGAAATAAATATATAAATTTATCAGGACTCATACCGCTCAGATATCAGTTTTAGACAAAATCGTCAGAGCCGTTTTCAAATATTTGGAAATTAAGAAATACTCATCAGTAAACTACCGTGAATTTAGGGGCTAGGGCCAAAATGAAAAAAACTTCCGACCTAATTTAGATATTAAATCAAAATATCAAGTTTGAACAAGATCCATCGAGCCGTTTCTGAGTTTGGAGCCTGGAGATAGACAGACAAAACTGTAAAAACTTCTTTTTTAAGTTTTGGCATTACAAAGATTTTTTTTTTTTTTTTTTTTTTCAAAATCTCGATTTCGAATTTCTTCACGATTACAATACTTTCTCTTTTGATGAGAAGTAAAAATTAATGAAATTAATTAACACACTGCCATGGAAAATTATTGAAAAAAAAGTAACATCTCTTTTAAGTTAAGACCTTTGTTATAGATTATTTTTACAACATCTCAGTAACTATTAGTTTTATAAAAATAATTTTCAAATAAAATATTTTTATTTTTAAAAGCCTTACAATTTTGCAACAATAAGTTATTTTGTATCTCAAATAGTTATGGAGAAATCGTCAAATTTGATTAAGTAAAGTACTCTTAAATTCATTTTCGCGCTAAAATGAGAATGGCCATTCTGTTTGTATTATTATACAAAACATATATATGAATTTTGATCAAAATCGTTGAATCACATTTTGAGTAAATCGATTTTTTCTCTTTTTTTCCCTTCAGTAAACTACCCCTCATTTTAGGGTTGGGTAGCATTGGCGTACTAAGCCGAAGGTCCCAGGTTCGATTCCGTATCCAGGTGTCATTTTTCAATTTTCAGAATATGATAATAGTTATTATTAAATAATTATAATTTTCATTTTTTTAAATGTATTAGACTTATAATTGGAGGAGCTTTATGAGAATAAATCGCACCCCTTCCCCCCCTCCTTCTCAACCCCAAACACCTGCATTTGAATCAGCTCTTGCGATCATTATATTTTCATTCAAAAGCGTCCATGTCAGAAGGACAAATACCTGCAAAGTTGAACTGGGGGTAAACCCTTTTATTTGTAAACAAGTGGTGTGTTCTCACTCCTGGGTGATTCCAGGAAACTTAGGTTGGTAAATGACATGACAATAAGAGGTGGGGGGGTGAAGAAAGGTTTGCCGTTGAGGAGTGGGGGAAGCTAAGCTAGCTGCATGGTAAGAGGGGAGATTGTTTCTTCCCCTTCCTCTAAAACTGAGAGCTCCAAGGCAGACCCTTCCATCCCACCTTAAGAGTGGCTGGAGTGTAAACATTATTTTTAAACACTATCTATATTAGAACTAGAATATACCCCCCCCCTTTTTTTTTCTCAAGGCTTTAGGAAGTTTCAGAGGAAAGAGGTGCTTGATGGCATAGGTTGGGGGGGGGGGGGGGGGGAGCGGAAGAAAGTATTCGAGGAAAGATGTCTATGAAAGATATTCAGGCATGTACAGTAGCTTGTGTTAGCATTATGAAGAAGCGGAGACTGACCTCAGTTACAAAACGATTACAAAGAAAGTTTACAGTTAATTAAAAAGAAATATTGTAGTTCTGACTTTAGCTTGAAATATTTTGATAATGTTAGTAACTTATTTTTAAACCTAATTATTAAAATCAAAATATTATAATAAAAAAAAGTCATCCAAAATGTGCCGCCCCTAGGCCCTCGCCTAGTGGGGTTATGGTGTAAATCCGCTTCTGTTTGTGTCAGTTTCTATAATTAACTAATCACAAGTAGATTTTCCATAAACCCATATATTTCAAAGCTTGACTCTGGATATATTTTGCTAGCGTGCCTTGATTTGAAGTGTGATTAGAGCTGATTTCTAGGCAGTTAAATGGACAAATCTCTCATCCTTTATCATTATTTTTTAAAATTATTATTTACATGTCTAAAAAATGAAGCGTTCAAGGGAAAAGCGGTAAAAGTCACTTTACACACATTTTCCACAACTTTAAAATTTCAAACCCCATAGATACCTTTTTTAAATATGACAAAGACCTCTTTAAACCATGATATAAAGTGTATTAGAAAGGTATCATGATTGTTTAACAGATGGCAGTGCTAGCTCAAGTTAAATATAACAGAGACCTTGCTTAACCATAATATAAAGAACATTATAGAGGTCTCATGATTGTCTAATAGATGGCAGCACTAACTCAATTTGAGTTTAAATTGGACCTTCTCCATTTTTCCCTGCACCCCTAAAGTGTTTTATACCAATACGTCGCTGCACCTCAGGAAAAAATCAAAGAATATTTTCTTAGAATTGAATACTTCTATTAACTTATCATATGACTAAATGAATCATCATTACAATATTATTATGTCATTTTGAATGTTTTCTTTTTCCATTTTATGTTCCAAAATTATCCTGTAATTTCAGTTGGATTGAATTAACTTAATATAAATTTAATTACTTTTACCACCTTGGTTCATGCCAAGGGTTTCAAAGGAAGTGCACCAATCTCATACCTACAACTTTGGTAACTAAATTATTATTATTATTATTATTATTATTATTATTATTATTATTATTATTATTATTATTATTATTATTATTATTATTATTATTAGCACCGCGTCTTACTACCCATTCGGGTTATACGCACTTACGCTAATGTGTAATGGTAGGGTGATTGTGAGATGAAATGAAGGACCTACAGTTTAACGTGGAATCCGAACCACGGTGGAGGCCTGGCATTCCTCACATTCACAAGATGTCTTGTCAGAGGTGAAGGAAGGGTTTGGTAATCAGATAAATCTGTGTCGGGACCGAGGATTGAACCCCGGCCGCCAGCATAGAAGGGTAACTAAATTAATATTTTGTAGTTACAAAATGAAGTTTTGCAACGTGAGCTTCCCATATATACAATCTACATTGGGAGCTTTGCTAGAATGAATAATTTTACAAATATGATAATTTTTTTCGATTTAAGTCACAGGTTTTTAATCTATGGCTCACGACCCAAAATTGAATCACACCCTCTATAATGGGTCGCCAATACTTGTAAAATAACTATATTCCTTTTAATCGGTTTGGTAAAGCATTAGCACGATGAATACAAGCCAGTCCATTCTTTAACGTAAGAATGCTTGCTAAGAGGTTAAAATGGGTACCCGTCATTTGGCCTAAAAGGCATTTGGCCTAAAGTGTAGGCTAAACGCCTTTAGGCCAAATGCCTTTAGGCCAAATGCCTTTTTAGGCCAAATGCCTTTAGGTCAAATGCCTTTTAGGCCAAATGCCTTTTAGGCCAAATGCCTTTAGGCCAAATGACTTTAGGCCAAACCCTTTTAGGCCAAATGCCTTTTAGGGCCAAACGACTTTTGGTTAAAGATAAATTTTTTAGACCATTTATTAAAATATGTTTTGCTGTCTCCGGAAACATTCGTTAAGATTTGTAGTGATGATAATAGATGGAGAGGTGTGTAGTGTTTAGTTTAAATAGTATATACTACCGTTCAAAATATTTAGTCTTTTCTCAATTTACTACTTCCCAAGGTATAGCAGCACGTCCATTAACCTGTAGTACCACTTTTGTATTTGAACTTTTTACATTGCCAAGGTTTTGTACTAATTTTTGACAAGCCATCTGGTTAATGTGGGGAGTGCCAGGCCACCACCGTGGTTCGGATTCCACGTTAAACTGTAGGTCCTTCATTTCATCTCACAATCACCCTACCATTACACATTAGCGTAAGTGCGTATAACCTGAACGGGTAGTAAGACGTGGTGCTAAATAATAATAATTTTTGTACCGTTTTGTACCAGAAATAAAAAGTTTGTATCCGTTCCGTTTTTTATTAATTAGCACATACAATGTGGTTACACCATTTTAATAATTTTGTTTTATTTTGAATTTTGAATATATTTTTTTAAGTGTCAAAGTATATTTTATCAGTCTTTTCTAAGTATATTTGTTTATTAATTTTGCTAAATGAATTAATCAAATATTCATTTTTTTATAATCATATTAACTTACTCGAGTTTTGCCCACGGCTTCGCTCACATTTTTAGTTGGGTAAATTATCTTATTTTTAGCAAGTCATCTAAGCCAGGTTTTCTCAAACTCTATACTCTTGAGCCTTATATGAACATAAAATTAATTGTTAAGACTCTTATTCTTAGAATAAAATAACTTGTTTACGTTAAAATACAAAAATGAAACATTTATTATTTAATTGATTTAGTTATTTTCTGATAAGAGCTTTGTAGAAGTTTATAAAAATAGTAAGGTTTTTTTAAGATATTAATTAATTTTATTGCTTCATAGGCCAAAACAGAATATTAATTTTTTAGTCAATCATAATTTAGGCAAGTCAAAAGAAGTGAGAAATTGGTTCACACCTCATCTGAAATCCCTTCGCGCCTCGCAGTTTGAGAAACCCTGATCTAAACTACCAAAAATAAAATTTCAAGACACGTATGAGGCGGAAAACTTTGTATGTTGATGAAGCCACAAATTAACTACTACCTATAAGAAGTAATATTCTATTTTATAAATATATTATAATCTATTTTATATATATATGCAGTCTTTGCATCAAATATTTGCTCGCTTACGCGGAGACATTGTTGAAATGAACACCAAAAGAAATATAGTTTAAATTTACTAACTAAACATGAATTAATTTGAAAGAATCACTCTAGTACTAAGCACCTCAGCTTATCAAATAAATTGTTCTGTTAGTAATTGTTTCTATTGGTTTTTGAAAATTTTCCCTTCTCCTCCCCAATCATAATTTCTCTAACTCCCATTTAAACATATTTTAAAAATACTTTCTTTATCTATAGTTGTTCTTCTACCTGCCAGCCAAATTTCGATTTTAAACTATAGATAAAGGTTTTTTTATAACTCCCCCCGCCCTCCCTTGATTTCATGGAAGTTACATTTTAAAATGCTCAGACTTATTAGTTATTTGGAGTGGTGCATTTGCGGGCATGCCAAAATTCAATTTTTAACGACACTGCACTGAGATGCTGTAGTTTCTATTAATTTTGTAGATTTTGGACCCTTATTCCCCAACCCACTTTGAGAAATTTATTTGTCTAATGTTATTTTGGCTATCTGGGATTTTGATTTATCTTTATTTATCTGTCAAAATTTTATTTTTTTCCTAATCTCAAAAAGGTTTTTTTCTCTATTATACTCCAACACCACTATTTCTCAGAATGCAATATTAAAAATAATAATAAAAATAATTTTATTATATTATTATATTTATTTTATGTAAATGTCTATTTTTGTTGTTTCCCGTACCTAATTAATAATTTAAATTCTTTACAATACAGAGAAGTAATTAAATATATTAGTTTTTAAAAATTTGCCTCCAAGCTCCCCTTCCTCCTGCAATTACTCAACTCACTGAGAAAATTTAAAATTTTAAGGTTTTTTTGGTCATCTTGATGGGTCCTTCCTTTTTACTAAGGCTCCCAAAGAGTTGTGGGGAAGGCTCGTTCCTTTACCGGCCAGCATTCAGCTCTACCCTAACACGCAGCGCTGCTGTAGTCTGATAGTAACCTACCCAAGCTTGCTTCTGTTCAGATCATGTGACTGTGTAGTGCAGCACTTTTTTAGATTATTATTCAGCCCCAAACGCCCTTACTACCCGTTCGGGTTATACGCCTAAGTACAAAATTACGCTAATGGATTAGGATTTGGGAAGTTTGAATTAGGGAAGTGAAACCGCATTTGCGTGAGGGGAGGAGTAGGAAAACCATTGAGGAACCCCCCCCCCAGTTAAACCCACTGAGATTAAAACCCCTCGATCTCCCCATCCTCAGCAGTAGATTCAACACGACTAGCGCGTTAGCTATCTACGCCACCGAGGCGGGTGCGCTTGTTACAAAACTTCTTATTTATGTCAAGTTGTTTCCAAAAGTCAATGTGAAAGTAAATTTTTGTATGTTTATTGTTAAGCTTTCTTATTATTTATGCGTGAAGGATTACGAAAAGTGTCATACCGATACTAAGAAAATGCAGGGTAAGCTTTTGTATCGTTCCCCGTATGCAATAAAAGTAATTAAGAAATATGGTGTTAAACACAATGACTTCCCTAAAGTTCTGATGTCAGATGAAGATGTATTCCTTCTGAACGAGATGGAAAATGGAGTCCATGTTTCATTTTATTTGCCCCATAACATTTTTTCACCTAATGAAATATGAACAAGACCTTCAGTCCTAATGCTGTAATTTCCTTAAAAAAGCAAATTAAAATTGCCCTTATTTGTGTGTCTCCGAAAATGTTATCCAAGGGGAAAAATATCACCCGTGAATCTAGGCATTGTATTAGATTTCGAAACAAATAGTAAGTGGTTTCATGGCGTGGTAAACCCATGTCACCCCCAATAGTTTTACTTTATGGAAAAGTCCCCTTTATAGGAATTTAATGTTTTGTTTAAATTAGTTTATTAACTGCAAGATTTCACAGATGCATTTTATAACCTTTTATTAAACAAATCGATTGCTTCTTTAAATTTTGTGGACAGTAGTCTATAAGAAAAATCTCCCCAGAAAGGGTTTGGATATAGTTTTATGTTATCCGTGCCATCTTAAAACTACTTTAAAGAACATTATTTTTAAATTTATAAATCACGTGGCTTTTATGACACACATGAATATGTTTTGTACAAGAACATATTTTAATTGTAGTACATGAAAATTTCTATATGTACCAAGTTGAATAAAGCTTAAGGTATTTGGTGATGTAAATGTTCACTTAAATTATGTGTTAATTTTTCAATATAAATTTAATAACCCTCTTGTAAGTAGGCCTATTCATTAAACCAATTTGTAGTATAGTGAAAATCTTGAATTTATATTAATGTTCAACTGAGTGTGTCAAACTATATATTTAAAGGGTAATATTAGATTCAGCTATATTTGTGTTATATAAGTTGGTAATAATATATGCCCCCCCCAAAATTGGGGGATAATATGTGTGTCCTACACCTATATCCCCCCCGCCCCCCCCTCAGTTGGAAATAAAGTTGTCCTCTAAGATTGAAGTTAATCCCAGGGTTGTAACAAGGGTATTTTTCCCTAAGATGGTTCCCTCACTCTCAATATACCCCAAATGTAGGTACATTTAATCTAAAATGTAAAATTCCTCATTCCTGGTTCATTAGGGTAAATTGATGTATGTGTACAACTCAAACGGGTAGTAATCACAATGAAAAAAAAAACCCATTGTGATGACTATCAAGAGTATCGGCGAAGCTTTATAAATGTTGGGCGAGGTAGTTTGTAAAAACACTATTTTTATGAGTTTTTAGGTGCTTGACTCCAAGCCAGTGGAAAAATTTTTAAAAATGGAATGTCACTAAAAGCTATTTGGGTGTTCCTTAAGCATTTAGAAATAATATAGATTGTTATATAATCTTTTTGAAGTTTGGGTGCAAACCATCTTTCAGCTTCCCAAAATTTAAGTATATCAAGAGGGAAGTTTAAAAAATTGGGAGGGAGGCACATTTTTGGGTGGGGGGAGAAAAAATTTGGGAATACCCCACTATCAACCCCTTTCCTCTTTCCCAGTTCACGCCCCAATGAGTGACCTCGATATAAAAATAGTGACAGACAAAACCGTAGAATGTAGATTTTTTCCTCAGAGTTGACAAACTAACTTAAATCTAGAACAAATACACACTCAGCCCCCTGACAGTTGATTCATCATTGTGAAAGGGGAAAAGCACAGTCAACCAATGATACGTTTTTCGGACATTCCGGGAATCGAACCCGGGACCTTTAGCTCAAATATACAAACACGCTACCCAAATGAATAAAGTGTTTGGACTGTGTATTGAAATCAACATTTAGTACGGTTTATGGTTGTTAGCAAAAATAATTCATATTACGTGATAAAAAATTACACTCTGTACACAAATAAAACACTGGTACGTTGGTATTAACGCTATAAACTACCTGATCTCATAAGTCATCGCACTCAAAATATAACTTGTTTTTAAGTGACGCGGAGGTCGGGGTGTGTGTAGTTCTTCTTTTATATTCATTCAAGTATAAAAATTTAAAGACTTGTGAGATTTAAATGTATTTATTGAATGATCATAATTTTTAGTGTAATATTTTTATGAAAAAGTTCGGCCATTCATTTTTTTCTGGTACAAAGGCTCCTTCGGTCTAAAATGTGAGAACCCTGGTCTAAGTCAATATATGTTAATGTGTGAAAAAACACGCTTGGTAGCTTTGTTTCCGTTCGAAGTACTTTAGTATTACTTAAACCGAAATTGGGTGGGTGCGAGTTATCTGAAGCCTTTTATATAAGCGAGGGGCCTCGGTGTAATAACCCATATCTTGTGTTAAGAAACTTAAAAACTAAAACGAACTTAACTACCCGAATGGTGGCTACTAGTTATATACATTTTCTTGTATACAATGTATGGAAGCTACTATGGGGTTGTGGGTTTTTTCAAATGAGAATATAAGTGGCACTTTTAATATGTGTGTGTTTTGAATATAAAGTCTTAAACCAAGTCTTAAAAAGGAGCCTAAGTATACGACTCATCTTCTGTGTCTAATGTTTTAGTTATAAAGTAAATAATTTTATGTTTGTATTGAAATTATTAGGGGTTATGGGGAAGGTGCCCCGTTTACTCCACCCAATGAGTACGCCACTGTTCTAAGTAAACGCTTAGTTAGAGGTCATTTTATCATAGATATAATTAATTTATAAAATATGATAGTTATTAAAATGGTTTTTTATGAAACTTATAACGCCCCTTTTTCTCATCAATTGAAAAAATCAAAAGTATATCCATTAGCTTTTATTTAATTAAAGGGTAACAAACTTTTAGTTCAAAACCCTTTAAAAAAGGTTTAGATTTTTAATATATATATAGTTAATAAATGAATACTTTTGAGCCAGTGTGTTAAAGGAGTCTCTCATTTTATATTATTAAAGTCAAATAGTAAGTATAGTATTTATCTTAAAAATGTTAAATATAAGTTTAAATGTAATTATAATTATACAAAAATGTACATTTGTTTATATTTGAATATGATGTATTTTCACTGTCTAAAATAATGTTTTTCAAGTAAATAGAGTAAGCTCTAGTAGTGTTGTTTTTTCATTGTATCTTCACGCCAGTCAATGCTTTCCACATTTAATAGCAATTAGAAGGTAGGTATGAGGAAGATAGAATTATGAGAAGTACCCTCGTTTGCGTGGAAAAACGGGAAACCATTTAGGAAAAATTACCTTAAGTACATCGTTTAATTGAGCAGCGCGGTATGCACATTTTTGTCCTCGATTCATTATTTTATAGTAAAAATCTTTCTTTCAAAAATGAAATGAAATACATATTTAAAAAAAATTAGATATCACTAAACTTTACACAAAAATATACAAATCAATACATTATTTAATCTATATAAAGCAAAGGATGAAGCAAGACAGAGGTACCCCGCCAACAACTCGTGAAACTCAAAACAAATTATGTAGTGGGTTTGAAAAAGAACCAAAGGAAAGTTGCCGGGGAACAATGAATTTTTGTTATGGTTTACTTCAAGGTCTTTGCTATTATTAGGAATGGAGGGAGGAAAGGACTGCTGCCATAATCCCACCCTTCAAAGTATCTTGTAGAGTGCGACGGAGAAAAAGAGAAAGAGTAGATTTAGCCTGTTTGCCACGTAACTCAAGTTGGCCCACCACATTGCTGAAAAAAACCTTTTTTGTCTAATCGTTTGTGCTCTATTTGTGCTCAATGTGCCCGAACATGAACATTTGTGCTTGAAACTGGCCAATTTAGAAAACATTTTAATGTGGTGGGCCAACTTGAGCTCAAGCTAGCCCACCACATATTGAAAAACACAACATAAAAAAAATTTTTTAAGTCAATCCATTGTGCTCCATTTGTGCTCATATGTGCCCGAAAAAAACATTTGTGCTTTAAAAATGGTAAAAAACTAAAGAAAAACATTAATGTGGCGGGCTAACTTGTGTCTTCCTTTTAATACCATAACCTGTAGAAAAATTGAATTCAAACAGGCCCCGCTTACATTTTAAATATCAATGTAACAAAATTCTGTTTTCACCAATTCGTTTGTTTTTCGTTTGTTTCTCATATGTTCCCAAAAATGAGTATTTGTGCTTATAATTAGAAAATCTAGAAAACAGTTAATGTGGTGGCTAGCTTGAGCTCTAGTTGGATTTGCCTTCATTAAATGTTATCTAAAAGGCCTATATTCACAGCCCTAAGTTAATTTTGGGCACATATGAGCACAAACTAAGAACAAACGATTGGTGAATACAGAATTTGTTAAATTGATATTTAAAAATTTTGGCTGCCAGCTTGAACTATATTTTTCTTTCAGTTTATGATATAGGGAAGGTTCAAGTTAGACCGCCACATTAAATGTTCTCTAGATTTTTAATTTTAAAAGCACAAATGTTCATTTTCGGGCACATATTTAGCACAAATGGAACACAATGGATTGACTTAAATAAATTTGGTTATGTTGTGTTTTTTAAATGTGGCGGGCTAGCTTGAGCTCAAGTTAGCCCACCACATTAAATATTTTCTAAAATGGCCAGTTTAACAGCTACAAATGTTCATGTTCGGGCACATATGAGCATAAATAGAGCACAACATTAGGGCAAAAAAAGATTTTTTTCGGCAATGTGGCGGGCCAACTTGAGTCACGTCTGTTTTGGGATCTAGCTATTTAAAAGTGTCCTTTTTTGGAATGGGAGAACACAGCGATCCAGCGGGTGAGATATTTTTACCAACCAAAGCTCGTCAGATTTATCCCCTGGCCTCTGTGCAGCCATTGGCATTTCGGAGGTCCACTTGCTTACATCGTAACGTTTTTCTTGCCCTAGGAAGTTATTATCCTGTAAAGGGGTACCACATTTTGTTTTTTTTTACCCTTTTATGAAGACTTAAAAAAAGACCAACGACAATTTCCATTTAAAAACTTTTGTAAAATTTTTTTCACAAGTTGAAATAATTTTCCCGAAAAATGCTTTGCAAATTTCTAGGAGGGAAATTAGTATATATTTTTAAAAAAAGGACCTATTGTGTTAAACATAGCCATGTTGTTAATAATATACCGTAATAAAAATAGTTACACTGTTTGAAAAAAAAACTGTACTAATTTATATAATAATAGTTATAATAATTCTAACAATAAAAATAGAGTTAAGGATCTAGTCAAAACCTAATATAAGTTTTTATATTATTTTAAAATTTTTTATATATTTTTTTATATATATAATATATATATAAACTTGAAATTTTTTCTGGAAAAATTTATTTAAAGTTATTTTTTATATTAATTATTAATACAATAGATAAAAAAAAATTGTTCTTTTAAAAATCTCAGAGCGCTAAACGAAATGGGGGCGTCATTCAGAAAAATTTTAAAGTGGGTGAGTTGAATTTTGGTTTCACTTTTTTTTCCCTTTTCGGAATAAGTTGCCCCAAAACCCCCCCTAATTTGAATGTGATATAATTTTACCGACGTAAACGATCAGAATGGGATTTTTTATTGTTTTTCGTTAACTTTATGGGCCGTGAGATTTTTGGAAATTATATATAAAAAAGGTGAATAGTGTTTTGTGAACAAATGATTAGTTGTATGTGAATATTGTCAATGTTTTTAAAAATTTTGTAACTCCTTTTGCTCATTTGTGCTATCTATATTAGATGAAAAACTAACGTACTTTTACTTTCAAAGATAACCAAAGGTTTTTTAAATTTACTTTTTTAGGCCAAATGCTTTAGGCCAACTGCCTTTTGGCCCCAAACCCTTTTAGGTAATGCCTTTGGGCCAAATCCCTTTAGGCAAACGCCTTTTGGGCCAAATCCTTTTAGGCCAAATGCCTTTAGGCCAAACGCCTTTAGGCCAAAACGCCTTTTAGGCCAAATCCCTTTTTAGGCCAAATGATTTTGGGTTTATTTTTGGAAAAACCCCTTTGGCCCAAATGCCTTTTGGCCAATGCCGGCCCCCGTTAAAATGCTCCCCCGGCCAGGGGAAAAAAAACTATTAAAGTTTTCCTTTCCAACTTTTTAAAATTTTCCACAGCCTATACCCCTTTCCCCAATGTCGTTCTAAATTCTACTTAGTTTTTGTATATTCATTTCTTTTATATATGACGATTGTTTGGGGGTTTGTCCTTCAATGTTTTAAATTAACTGATTTTTAAATGTGTTTTTGTCCACAATTTACTGTCAATTAAGGAAATAATTTTTTATTTTTTGATCGTTTGGTAAAAGAAAAATTTAAAAATCTTTCAATTTCAATACGGGAAACACCCCCTTTTTACAAAGAAGTATTTTTAGACTAAAGTTTACATTATTTACTAAACGTGGGATAGTTTTCCAAATATTTGTATGTGTTTGGGTTTTCTGAAACCTTTTTCAAAAACACTTTTAACTTAATAGCGATGCAAAGTGGAAATTTTTAAAATAATACACTAGAAAAAAGGAATTAAAATTTGGTACTCTGTCAGTAAGTTGAAAATCTTGGTTGTCAAGAATTGTTAAAAAAATAACCAAACAAAAGTAACCCCGGTTTTTTTTGAAAGTTCGAGAAATGGTTTTAAAAAGATATTATTTTAAAGGTTTTTTCTGGAGGAGGTTAAAAACCCCCCCTTTGTACATTTCTGGGAAGTCAAGATGTTGGGTTTCCACCCCCATGAAATAGCTTTTATTCATAGCTTGCACCCCGTTTATGAGCCCAGCCGGTGCGAACGATGGACCTTCCGGTGGTGAAATCAAGTTTAGAAAATTTGTGGTTGAAATAACACCCCTTTTGTTTAATGTTGGAAGTATGCTGTTTTACATGTGGGTGGTGTTAGCACGTCTGAAAAATGGGTAAAAATGTATCTGGGATTTCCCCCCCCCGGCCGGGAGGGTCGTCACGGGTTACCCAAAAGGTTGGGGACCGTTACGGCCGCTCCTCGTACGGAAGATCTCCCCCGGGGACTCAGTAGTAGTTTGCTTGCTTTTTAATAAATATATTGGTTGGACACTCTTTGTCTACCCCCCCGAACCATCCTCCCAACCCCTACGCCCCCGGGGTCCATCCTAACCATGTAAGTCCCTGCGGTGCCCCGGTATGCTTTTTGTAGGGGGGCTAAAGGGGACCCCGATAAAACCGGGACCCTTTCACCGTTTTCCGAAGTAAAATGGGATGTTTTGTATATTTTTTTACATGACGATGACGAGAATAAATGTATGGTGTTCGAAAAAAAAGTTCTTGGGAAAATATTTGGTCAAAACAGGTTTTGAAGTATTGGTGAGTGGAGTAGGTTCATAATGAAAATTCATACCCCGTATTATCACCAGACATTGTTAGGGTAATCAAATTCGCATTTTTGGTGGAAGGACATTCGGTAAATTGGAAAAAAACTAGAACTAGTTCAAAGGTATTTACTGGTAATTTTAATGGGAAGCAATGGCGCAGGGGAAGGGGGGGTTTTTGGGGGTAACTTCTCCCCCCCCCCAAAAAAAAAATACAAGGGGTTTAAAAAAGTTTTCATTTTTTCCTCTCTAACCTCTAAAAAAAAAATATTGTAAGACATTTAGATAATGTAAAGATCCTGTTGAAGCAAATATACAAATTCACTAAGTTAAAATAATAAAAATAAAGGTGCTTGGAGCACACATGTTTTAAAATCTGGGAGTGATAAGCACATCAGCTACTGCAGAAAAAAGGGTTTTTTAATGCTGATACGAAAAAAAGCTATCTTCGCTCCCGGCAAGGCAAGTGACTAACTCACCTGTATGCTTAATGAACCCCCGAGAGGCTCAAAAAAACTTGAAAATAGCAAAATAGTTAGTGGTTTTTGCTAGTAACAAAATTTAGGGTAAGGTATATGGAAACCCCTTTTAAATTTTTTGGTGTTAATAATTTTCGCTAAGCAATATCAGTATTTTTTTTAATTTGTTTTGTGTGTATTAATTTGTTTGGCATGGCTAAAAAAAATGAGAAAAATGCACAATGGAAAAACCGTTAAATACAGGTCAGTCCCTTTGTTATACGAGACTACAAAATTTGCTTTTTCGCTAAAACGCGATTCAAAAAAAATTTAAAATAAATAAGCTTGGTCAGCTGTAATTTCGCGGTCCCTGTGCGGTGGTGATGTGCCCCTTGTGCTGACTTTCCCCGTGATAACAATGATCTTTCTGAAAAAGTTTGGTGTTAGGGGATGGTATGCAAATTGGAGATGCAGGGGAGGAAGTTAAACAGCCGTATAAAGGAAGTTTTGAAAATTTTTTTATCTAAAGTTTTGATTCTCATGATTTTGACCCGGGAACATGGTTTTCTAATTCAAGAATGACATCGTTGACATGCAAAATTTTGGTTTTTGGAAATAGCCAGGAAAAAGGGATGAATTGCCCCAATCCACCAATAAATCCCAATAAAGATTTTCAAAAAATGGAGAACGGCAAAAGAATGAAGAGGAAGAGCCCTATGTTGTTGAGATTATCAAAAACTTCAACAAACAAATAGTGAATTTTTAAAAGCACTTTGACAGTGCAATTATAATTAAAAAAAGGAATGACCCTAAATGGGTAAAAGCACCAAAGTTCCCAAAAGATATTTTGAGTTTTTGGCTTTATACAATAACTCTATAGAGAATAGGAAGAATTCCCCCGTGTGGTCTTACCATTTATCAAAAAAGTTGAAAATCGTCATAAAAACGACCCAGGGTTTCAAGAGAGCAAAACCCTTCCCGTCCAAGAGCTTTCAAGAGAACAAGAGCCTCCCACCCAGGGCCCTTCAAGGGCTAACCCCTATCATCCAGAGACTTCAAGAAAGGAAAAGAGTGATAATCCAGTTTTCCCAGATCCGTTAATTTATCTGCGATTGAAATTAACAGTGTTCCTGTTCATTGTATTAATTAGATAAATTAATTACAAATTGCCATTGTTTAAAAATTTTTTGGGGGTTGAAGATTGACAAAAGGTGTGGTACCCCTTTATATTGTAAGATAGATAGTTAGTAAAAAATGCATTATTTCAAGTTTTTTGTTTTTATTTACTTTTAACCTATTACCCTGTTAAAGTCAATTTTTACCCCTTTGTTTTTGTGTTAGCGAATTTTTAACAGAACCAATCACTCGGTGTAGTGTGAGGGACAGTTATATTAATTTTCCTGTTTTTATTTTAGTATAAAAATGTTATCCCTAAAAAGCACAGAAATTTTTACCCATCCCTCCCCCCCCAAATAAAAGTTTCTGCGCCACTGAGGGAAGGACCAAAGAGAAGAATTCCCAGAGCGGTGGGAGAGTAACTTTTGGATGTGGAAATTGGGGTGCTCGTAAACCTTAGGGACTTTTATTAGGAATTTGCTTTTAAAAAAGGGGAGAGGTGAATCCCTTTTAACACTTTGATGGGGGTCGTGTCAATTAAATGACCCAGTTTCCACTTTATTGTGATGACCCACCTAAAATTTTCGGAATTTAAATTTTTATTTTGGTACTCATAGTTCTAAAACAGCCCAAGTTTATGTATATTGAGTTGAGGAACTTGAGTCAATCGCGTGCATTTTGATTTTTGTTATCACTAACAATTAAAAAAATTAACCATGTATTTTTGGGTTTAAAAACAGTTAAAGTTTGTGTCCTACCGCAAAGTGGTAGTAAATAGTAAACGTGTATCACATTAAAAAAAAAAACGTGTGAGTTTTTTTAAAACCTTCTAATGGCCTAGATCTTTATAAAATTTTGTTCCCATAGTTTTTTTGTTGACAAACATAAAGGTTTCTCAATATAAGCAAAAAACGAATTAATTTTTTTCAAAAAAAAATAAAAGACTTTGAATAAAATTTAAATTTTTTCTTTATATATTAATGTTCCACGAAGTTTACAATTGAACAATCAGAAGATTTCGGTAATGGATCCCTTAGCCCTAGCTTCTGTACTCAAAAGCTGCAGCTAATTTTTTTTTCATAATCCCCTTACATATTATTTTAGCTTCACATTCGATGCTGGCGGGTCATTATATAAAATTTAAAAAATCTCCTGATCATGGTTGAAATTTATAAGTGAAAAACAGAAACCCCAAAAATGGTTCTTGAAACAAAAGTGTTGGTAAAAAAAATAATTGAATAGCTTTAAATGACATTAAAATAGCCGTAACGGGGAATCTCTTCTGAAAACGTAAAAGGAATAGATTAGCAACCCAAAGAGCCTGAAATCGAGCTATGGAAATTTAAAAGTAGTTTATGAAGGCCTTCGGGTTTTGGTTTATTTTCGAGAAAAAGAAAAATTTTAAAATTTTTTTTTTTTTTGAAAAATTAAAAAAAAAAACTAACTTTGGGGTTAAATTATGATTGAAACAATTAAAATCCCAAAAATTTTTAAAAAAGGAAAGAGATTTTTAAAATTAAAAAAATCAGATAATTAGTACTAGAATTAAGTGCAAAAGTGCATTTAAATTCAGATTTTTTATCTTATTGTAGACTTACAATAACATTTAAAAAAGGATAAAGCACTTTACATGATGCTTTAAAAGTTATCGGGGTAAAACCCCCCATTTATAAAATACAGGCCAGACAGTTAATCAACATTATTCGTCAGATTCAAAAAATTTTTGATGGGGGTTTTGATGTTTCTGTTTGTTTTTGCCTTTAAAATCTGCACAGAAATGATAGATTCCAAATTACAAATAAATTTTTTAAAATTTTATAAACGTGAAAATTTTTAAAAAAACTTATCGTTCGTAAATTGTTAAAATTGAAAGCAAAAGATAATTTTCTGAGCTTAAAAAACCCAATAATGTTTTTTCATTCAATCTGAGCCAAGATCCCCTTTTAATTTGGATTTTCCGTGCATTGAAAAATGAAATTTACCGAAATTATGAAACGATGGGGGACGTTATTAAAGACTTTTTTTTTTTGAAAAAGGGAGGATTTCCCAGTTTTATTTAAATTTTCCTTCGTAGACCCTAAAATTTTTTTTGGCCCCGAGTCACTGTGCCTACGGGGTTTAGTGGAAATCCACTTATTTGTTGCGTAAAACAGTTTTAGTGCGGGTAGAGACCCTGCACGGGAGCCTTTTTGGTGTGGCGTCTGAAAACCCTGAAGGAGGGAGAGTTTTAGCAGCACATGTAAAACCTGTTGTTGGGTTTTCGAGAGGGTAGCACTGGTTTTCTTTTGAAATGTTTATTACTTTTTTTAAGGTTTATGCCTTGCAATTTTTTTAAAAGGTAAGGCTGCAGTATCTATAATGAATGCTTATAGTTTCATTTGAAAGAAAATTCACCTAATTATTTTATCTCCTGAGAAATTTTGTCAACACTTTGATTCCCTTTTGTTCTTTTTCCCCACTGATCGTTGAGCTTTTACAAAAATTTTTGATTTTTGTAGCGGTTTTTCACTAATCATTCATTTTCCTTTTGGAACCCCATGTGTATTTTTGGAAAATGATATGCTTGAGTAAAATGTTATTCTTTTATCGTGTTTTACGGGCCCCCTATTTAGTTCGAGGGGGGTTTAAAGTACCAACTCATGATGGTGGTAGTGTTTAATACAAATTGAGGTTGTTATTTTTATTGATAAATGTTGGCGTATATCACTTGCTAGTACAAGGTCACTTTTTAATAGAGTTTTTGGTGAAAATTTTTGCATACCTTTTCCAATACATTACCGGGTAGCCAAATACTTTCCTGGATGTGATAGAAATGTGTAAAATTTGGGGGCATCATTTTGTATGTTCCAGTGTTTGTAACTTCTGAATCACGAACAGTCATTTGGATAAGGGGCTAAAATTTAATGTAAACATCTCCTTTTTCGGGGGCAAAAGTTTTAAATCTTTTTTTGCTCTCGGTTTTATATATTTGCTAGTCCTTTTTGATTATATTGAGTTGTTGGGTGCACATTTGTTGGTGGAATCTTTTCTTTTAAATCATTTCGGGCACTTTTTCAAAGAAAATTGATACGATTTTATTTTTCTATTTTTTGAGAACAGCCATTTGTTGAGGGTTCATTCTAGTCCGCGTGTAAAAACAACGTATATCTTTAACAAAGGATTTTTAAATAATCAAATTTTTAAATTTGGATGGATTTTGTATTGTATAGCCTTTTTGCAGTAAAATATACATAATGATAAATATTTTGAATTACAGTAGGGCCACGATAGTTTAGTCTGATTGTTGTTCCATGGTCCTATAGTTGATATTTTGGTAAAACCCCGCAATTCCTTTTAAATAGCAAAAAATGAGTAATAAAAAGGATCAAGAAGAAATAATGCCCGAGAAGAGCTAACCCTGTTAAAGACTTTAATACAACCTTTGAAGGGTTTAAAAAAATTTTTTTGAAACGTTTTTTCAAGAAAGTATTAAAAGGGGATTAATAATGTAAGTTTTCGTAAAATGCACAAACAGACTAAAATTCATATTGAAAAATAACAACTGGGCCGGGGAAACAAACCTGGGCCCTTTTTTGTGTATTCACATTGTTTCGTTTGCGAGCACTCTTTTACTCCCAAAAGTAGCAAACTTAGCTTACACTTTTCCGCTGGCATAGGCATAAATATGGGCCCTGTTAGTCCCTCAATAAATTGCTGTACCTTTCATTTTACACAGAGTTAATGTATGTTAAGGAGCTTATTTTGTTTTTTATATTTACAAATATTTCTGGAACTGTAAATTTTAATTTTTTAAAAATTGAGCTTTTCATAGTTTCCAGCCCTTTAATGTAATTCGAGTTTTTTGTGGTCATCTGGGGGTTACGGGGGTGTTTTTTAAAATAAATAGTTCTCTTTCTCTCTCCCTCCCTCCACACAAATGTTGGTACATTTTTCTAAATGCTACCTTCCTCACTGCATATTAATATATGTTGGTAGACCTGACACCTGAGCGCGTCTCTCGATAGGTACACCATGTCTTCAATGGAAAATACCCTCCCCCTTTAGAAGTGCTCTGTATAAGTAATCCCATTCTGAGGAAAATGTTGATGTTGGCACACCACACCCCACGTCTCCCCCGGGGATGAGGCCGATATTTTCTTGACGCCACCTTGGTGGGCGGGTAGTCATGGCTGATGTGGTGGGCGATACCCCGGATGTTTTTCCGAAATAGTTTCTGTTTCCTTTCTTACCACGTTTTCCCAGTTCGTTGCCGTTTAAGATGACCGGTCATTATTTTCTGCGTTATCTATGGGGCAAATTAAAAAAAAAAAATTTATGGTAAAAATCTTGGAACTTTAAGAAAATCATTGTTACCAGATTTCCTTCACTTAAATGTACATTATATTGTAGTAGATTGATATTAATTTAATTCTCTCTATATATAATATGTATTTATTTACTAATTTCTTTTTTTTTGTGTTTTTAAAAAACATTGAGGGGGGGGGGTGAATTCCCCCTACCTTTTTGATAAGACCATGCCCCCATTAGTCTTAAGGACTGGCTGTCCAAATTTTAAACCCCTTTCCAAAACCAAAACCTAACAAGTAGGGTCCAAAATTTTAAAAAAATAAAAAAAAACGGCAATAGGAGTGAGTTTTTTGGAATTATAAAAAGTATTGAAAATCTGAGTACAACAATGTACCCAGAAACGAAACCCCAAATCCGGTTGCGGATACCCCCGGAGGTAGCCCAACAATGGTTAAATGTAAGATGAAACCCCCCAAAAAACGAAAACCTTAAAAAATTTGGGGAAAGTTAAAAAACCTAAAAGGAAATTTAATAAGAATAGGAAAGTAGCATAAATCGAGAAGTAACAGAATTAAAACATTTATTAAAAGATAATTTAAAATTTTTTACAAATGAAAATAAGGAAGAAGTCTTATTTGAATTGATAATTTTACAAAAATCGTGCTCATCATGACACATAGTTTAGCTTGAAAAAAGAAAAAAATTATTAACAATTAAATTTTTTACGGGGAACAAATCATCCAAGTCATGTTTATTCCAATCAGTCCCCAAAAGGGTTGTAAATAAAAATTTCATCTTAAAAATTCCTCAGGAATTCTCATTTTTAAATATAACAATAATATGACTTGAGTTTTTCCCCAACTTTCAAAACAAAAATTTGGTGATAAAAACAAAAAGTATAAAAAGGCCTCATATATAAAGAAATTATAAAATTTCAATAAAACTTTAATATCAAAACCTAAAATTAACCAACAATATTTAGTTAATCCTGGTAAAATAATTGCTTTTTAATAATCAAATTACTATAAATTTTTCCCCAACATTCATCTTAGCGTGTCTAAAAATTTCCCCCAACCCAATAACTATAACCTTACTATTAAAAATCAAGGTTAATCCCAAGTTTAAATTTTAAATTTAAATAAACATTTCCAAGATCAATATTTAATAAACATTTCCAAGATTAATTTTTAAACGAGAAACCAAATTTGACCACTAAAAAAGGTTTGGATAAATAAAACAAAAAAAAACCCCAAAACTTTTTAAACCCATATTTAAAATTTATCAAAGTTTCTGTTTAAAATGTGGCAGAGTCCAATCATTTCAATAAAAAGAAAAGAAATTATTAATATTATGCTGAAAGAGAATTTTGAAGACAGAAAGTAAATAAATACGCCAAAAGAGAATTTTGCTTACATTTTTAAAAAAATAAAGAAACCTCACCCCCCGTCCAACTATTACCGAAGCTGTCCAAAGAGTGCTTATCTTTTTTAAAACCGTCTTATATATCATTGCACAACTCACGGGGAAACGAACGAAGGAACCAACGGGGAGAGGTGGTAATCCCAAAAAAAAAACAAGGGAGGAAATCCACACGCGACGGAAAACTTTCCCTCGTTTTAGACCACTTGGGAACAGCCCGGACTCTGGGGTGAAGAGCCTCTTTTTTTTCTGAAGTTTTTTGGCCCCCGTTTTTTGCGCAATTTGGGCATTCGGGGTCCGGTTTTTAAGTGGAATACCTTTGTCCGGATAATATTAGTCTGAATGCAAGAAGAATCTTTTTCAGCATCGCACGCACTCAAAAGAACGGTCTCTTTGACACCAAACAGCGGTTAATAATTCAATGTTGATAGGAAATTGTGTTAAGGATTTAGTGCTATACCCTTTTTTTGTTGAAAAGAACATAGAGAAAAACAAAAACATATTTTTTCTGTGGAACATTGATAAATTTTATTACTTTTTTTTTGTGTTATTTGATAGGTATTGATTATATCTATCAAAAGTAAATCTGCAGATGACATTACTTTATGTAAAGAAATTTTTAAAATTTTTTTTTAGTAACTACTTCTCTGTTCTTCTACCCAAAAAAATACTAAAAAATTTTTTCAAACCCCTCGAACGTTGTTATTACCAAATCCCCCACCACATCAAAACCATCATTTTTTTTTAAAATCCCATCTTAAAATGAAAAACAAAGGCAATTAATTAGCATAATTCATGTCAAAAACCTTTGAATATGTAGATGGGCCTTATTAAATACTGGTTTGAGCAGTGGCATACCTGAATATTTGCCCTAAAACCCAAATAACCTAACCCAACATTTACTATTATTATTATTGTTTTTTTTTCTGGCGAAAATTTAAAGGATAAGTTCCTCTTATTTTAACCCTGTCTTAAGTTAAAATTCATGCATTAAAATATATATGCACTCAAATTTTAAACGTCCAAAAAAATAACTAACAAAAGCGTTTTATTTGTTCTAAGGTCTGATTTGTCCACACCAAAAATTCCTAAGGGTGGGATAAAAAAAGAATACTTTTCCTAAAAATTTTCTACTCTAAATATTTCCCAGGAAATCATAGCGGGGTTGACAAAAAGCCACTACCTAAAAATTTCCTAGTCTAAATATATCCTGCCACATGGCTAATCTATCGTGGATGTTGTTGAGGCCGGGGGGTTATTTGTGGCTGGGTGTAGTGTCCGTAGCTGGCTTAACACCCGTGCTAAGGGGGTAAGTTCTTTTTTTTCGATTGATGTTTGTACTTGTGCAAATGTAAAAATTTGGAATAAAATTTGCTAAAAGTCTACCTAATTCGGGAATTAGCCCCTTTCCGATTAAAGCAATTTTGAAATTATCGGTATAAACTTTTGAACGACTGTGCAAGTTTAAATGGCCCGGGGTCTTGCCCAGGGTCCGCCTGTACTTGCAAATTTCCCCCATCAGACTCTTCATTCATGGTGATTTCGTTAATTGGTTTTTAGAAGTCCGTTAACTCTAATGATCAGGAAATCTGAGTTAATTTAAATTTAGAATGTCCCCCCCATAAGTTCTAACCGAAAACATCGAACATTTACTTTTGAATTTTTACGGAGGGCCCCTAGGTTGTCACACTCGAAAAACCCCTGAGTTAATAAAATTCTTTATTAAATGTTCAACATGTGTGAACAAAGTTACTTTTTTTGGGTAGTAAACTATTATTGGGTTGATTGGAGAAATCATTGTTTTTTTTTGGTGCTAATTGTTTTATGTTGGTAGGGATTGTCTACTTCGACAATTTTTAAAATATTTGAAGAGTCCTAAAAAATTTTCCCTGGGACGATTAACATTCTATATTTTACGCTAAGGTAACTAAAGAGTTTTTAGTTACGGTATTGAATTGGGATAAAATTAAATAGTTTTTGGGAGGTAAATAGGCGTATTTAGGGGGAAAAGAAATTCTGTAAAAGTATAGGGGGCCCTTTGGGGACGTTTGTTTTGGGTTCAAATTTTTTTATTATATATTTTGTTACGGAACTTGAATGTAAACTAAAAATGTTTTTTATGTTGACACCCCGAGTTCATTGTATTATTGTTGTGACAGCTTGATTAAGAGTAGAGGATAGAATACAATATATATGACTTTGTGACTTTTAGATGGCGTAATAGAAAATATTAAGAGTTTTTAAACCCAAAAAAGGTTAAAATTTTAAAAAAACCCCCATGATATAGGAAAAACCCAAATGAAAAATAGCCACCATAACTTTAAATATTTTTTTTGGGGTTTGATAAATTTTTAAAATAGTTATTACTAAAAGCTGTATCCCTGACTAGTTAAACCTGTACCCAAAATTTAAAACATCCCAAAAAAAAAATCAATGAGACAGTTTATTTTTGAGAAAAATAATGTTTGGGTCTTTTATTAAGTTTGTAAATCGAAAACCCCCACCCCTTTTACAAACAACACATCTGACAGCAATACTTTGAAAAACTTCAACAATTCATCTTCAGATTAAAGAATCTAAAGTCCCCGTTGGATATGCTAAAAGCCAACAAAAGTATTTTAAAAACACAGGAAGAAAGTGAAGCAGCAAAAAAATTTTTATATAGCTTTGTTCTGAACAAAACAATTATATTAAAAGTGACAAATCCATGGCGACTTTTACAGTCCAAAGGACTTTGTGGCCGCATTGTGTTTCGCAAAACCCTTTATTTTAGCTCTGTTTTTTTCGTTTGTTTCTTAAAATTTACTTAGTATAGGTTAATATGTATATACAAAATGTGATTTTTTTTTTTTTTAAATAATTTTAGCTCCACTCTTCAGTAAATTAAAATTTTTGGCAAATTTAAAAAAATATCTTAAATATAAAATTAAGATTTTGCTAATAAAATTATTTAAGCTCTTGGGAAAAAGCCAAAATTTACAATTGGTCGATATCCCTAGTTGGTTTTAAAAAATGTTTCTTCACGTATTGATTCTTAAAAAATTTAATGTATGATTGTAGTGGGTTAAACAAATATATTCATACATTCATGAAGTAAACTATAAAATTTTTATAAAAAAATAGTTTAAAAAAAATATAAAATATTGTGCTTGTACCAACAGAATCCTCTTTAAAAATTGGGGGTTTAAGCCAACGCCAAAAAAATATGTTTCAAGTACCTTTTTACGATAAAATAAAAAAAAAAAGCAGAATTTCCCAAATTTTGTTCTTGGAAAAGATACCATGTAAAAATTCCCTCGCCCTCTGTCAGATAAAAAAAAATCGGGTGTTAACAAGAAGGGTTTAGTTAAGGTCATATAGACCTGTCTTGGCCTGGCATATAGTTCTGTGCTGTATATACATTTGGACAGTCAAAAAAAGGAAATTTATTAAATATACATTTCAAATCTATATTTTTAAAGTTTAATTATTTTAAATAGAAAAAATTTAAAAGAATAAGGTTAGGTAATTAAAACCAAATTAATTTTTTAAAAAGGACTTTTTTACTCTACAAAATGAGAAAAAAAATTATAGTGTATAAAAAAAAAGCAGGTTTTATACAAAATGTTTTAAAAATCTTGTCCAAACTTAAACCACAGCATCTTTGGCATAAAAAAAAGAAAACCTAATAAAAAAAAGTCTGAAAAGTAATCTTGTCTAACTAAATGTGTTGAGGTTAGACACAACAACGTGGGGGGTACACAGCTTTAAGTAAATATATTTCGTTCCGATGTTTTTTACCCGGATGACAGTTGAAAATATATGTTTAGGGTTTTTTTTGCAAACACTTTAAAGATCACTGGGGTTTAAAAGTAAAGATCTTTAATTACCTGTTATTATTCATTTAAAAAACGTAAGTTTAAATTTTTTT
>JBCFYV010000776.1:0-27500 GCA_039000515.1 Timema cristinae
GAAAAAGCCTCTGAAAAGTTTTGAATTCAGAGGAAAAGGCAACCTTTAATATCTGCTTTTCCTGGGAAGGGGTGGATAGAGGAGGGGCTAAAGGGTCCTCGAAAAAGATTAAGAAAACCGTCGTGGTGAGCGAACAAAGTAAAACGAGGGAGAGGACAAAGAGAAGACGGAAATCTACAAGAACTTATTTCCTGAAGGTGAGAAGAATTTCCCTAGTTTATTTTCTTATTAACACTGCCATGTAACACTCCTCCCCTCACTCCCCAGCTCCAACACTCCCTAACACCCTTCATTCACGATCCCCTCACTTCCCAACACCCCTCATTCACCAACTCCCTCGCCCCCACACTTCCCACATTCACAAACCCCTTTCACTCTTGACACCCTCATTACCGACCCCCTCACTTCCAACACCCCTCACTCCCCAGCTCCCAACACTCCCTAACACCCTTCATTCACCGACTCCCCTTCACTTCCCAAACACCCCTCATTCACCAAACTCCCTCCGCCCCACACATTCCACATTCACAAAAACCCTTCTCACTTCTCTGACACCCCCCCATTCAACCGGACCCCCTTCACTTCCCAAAACACCCCTCATTCACCAACTCCCTCGCTCCCACATTTCCCCTCATTCACAAACCCCTCTCACTCTCTGAACCCCTCATTCCCCGACCCCCCTCATTTCCCAAACCCCCCTCATTCACCAAATCCCTCGCCCCCACACTTCCTCATTCACAAACCCCTCTCACTCTCTGACACCCTAATTCACCGGCCCCCTCACTCCCCGACACCCTCATTCACCGTCCTCACTCACTCCCGACAACCTCATTCACCGACCCCCCTCACTAACAGCCCCAAATCATTCAATGACCCCCTCACTAACAGTCCCACTCATTCCCCCGACACCTCTCACTCCCCGACACCCTCACTTCCCAAACCACCCTCATAGCCTCACCCCTATCACTCTCTTTCCCCCCAACCTCGTCTCACTCTTTCTCTTTTATCATATAATAAATTTTATACACACATATAATATATACACGCACACAAGATTTTAACTTATTTAATTGAGGTTTTTAAGGTTCAATCTCTGGACAGGCTGATTATATCAGCACACGATTTTTTTACAAACTAGCTTTAATTTTTAAAATACACAATACTCGTCTCCCACCGTTAATTTATCATTTTGAAAGAGGAAACCACAATCTCACCATTGATTATATTTTCTATTTTTTCTCGAGTCAAACTTTGGATCCTTAGCTATATAAAATCACTAACTTATTTTTGTATAGGGTCTATAGTATTTATAATGAACATGATCTGAAATAGAAGGAATTTATATATATTTTATTTTATATATATATACTCTAATATATTTTAGAAATTCTAGAGGTTGTATTTTGCGCGAATAGAGGAAACAATGGGGGCTCAATTAAGCCCCAAAACCTACAGGATAGGGTATTTCAGCTTAATACTCTAGTTTTTAATACTTTTCCCCGCGCCTCACCTGTGGGAACGCCACGTTAAATATCAATCTATGTTAGTCTATATGAAAGAAAAGCAATGCTATACGATTAAGTACATTGAAAGAACAAAACTTGGGGGATGAACTCTTGGCAGCATAAAGGCAAAAACCGAGTCGCCTGTGGCTGTGCTATTAATGATAGCTCTTAGTGGCCGATAATATTCCCCAAAGGACTTTCCCTTAAAATATTAATGAAGAATGACCCTGAGCACGGGGTTACCCCTGGATAGCTCAGTGGTAAAGGGTTGGTGTGCTAAGCCCAGGTCCTAGTTCTATTCCCTTGTCCAGTGTCATTTTTCTTTATATTCGATACATGAGTCAAGTTTGTCGTTGAAGGGCAGCCAAGGTTCGAATCCCTAATGTGTGTACTGAATGGGTATTTACTTAATATTCTTCCATTATTACTCTGAGGGTTACTGAAAGATTTCTTCTAGACTCAATCTTCCTCGTCAATACCACATTATCGTAATTATTGTTTGTGAACAATTCGGAACGGATAGTAAGACGTGGTGGATATTGTATTGTTGTTGATGTAGTTCATGATTTAAAATAAAATTCAAACAAGTAATTTAAAACTAAGAAGTTAATTTTATAAATAGTTTATCAACTAAATAAAAAAATTTAAACATTAATAATTACTTACTCTATGACATTAGGAACTTGAAAGTTCATTATCGCGTTCACAAAAATTATGCCACCTATCCCTAAATTGAGCTTTTCTATCCCGTCTATCTCATTACACCCTATCTCTCTCAGGTCCATCTTAAAGTTTCCTCCTATCTGGTCTGGGTCTTCCCTGGGTTTGGGCCATTCAATACCTTGAACGCGGTTCAGATACTCCCATTAGCGCTGCATGACCGGCCCACCATAACCTGTGAGATTGTATTACCCTAACAATGTCCGGGGATGAGTACAACGTATGCAGCTCATCATTAGGGTAGCTTTCTCCACCCCCACTATTTCATTCATTTTTGGACCAAATATCTTCCTAAGCACCTTGTTTTCGAACACACTAAATTTATTTTTGTCATTTAAGGTTAGAGGCCACGTTTCGCACCCATTGAGAAAAACCCGGGTAAAATTATGGTTTTGTATATTCTGAGTTTTACATTCCTTGACAGAGGCGAGACATTAATAACTATGAAACCTAAAAATCTTTAAATAGTTTTTCTTAGGACAAAAATAAGTTCTATAAGCTCAACTTCTCATATAAAACCGAATCGGTGGACGCGTGGACAAAACGGTAAGCTCATTGATTTGGTTTTCTGGTGATGGGGAGGTTGAGGTAGAATTTTGGCCGTTTTAAATGAGGTTGTTGTTTTTTCAAAATGGTTTACAAGTTATTCAGGACTACTTAAATACAAATAAATGTATTTTTAATTTTCCCTTTTTTTCTTTCCCCTTTTTCTCCATTAGTGCAATTAAAATGCGGATATCCAGGCGGAAGGTTAGTGAGAAGCGAAGGGGGAAAACCCCTTTCTAAAGAGCCCTTACTTTTGCTTCACTTGTTCAGGGTCACGGAGCTAATCTTTTAAAAAAAACACCACACACTTGGTGGTGCCGTGACCCGACAACTGCAAACCCAAACTATCGACTGATCGCTCCATGAATCCCTGCTTGCGTTGAGATACGTTCATTAGACGTATAGTAGACCTTTCCAACTGGATACAAAGAGATAGTTGAAATATGAGGGGAGAAACCCCTTTCAGTGGCGGCTCTTGAATTTTTTGCCAGCTCCACGGGACTGTATTAGCTTTATGTGTTTGTTTTTAACGTTTTTACTACCCGTCCAAAATATCTGCATATTTATCAGGTGTAGGTAGTTTACTCGTATTTTAAGAGGAGAGAGGAAAACCAACTAGAATAACGCCCTCAGTACACTAGGACTGTATTTTGAACCCTTTCCCCCCGTAAACTAGCAACCTAATTTACCCCATGAGTTACCCCTAGAGAGACCATTGATTTACCGATGCGAAATAGATAATTTCTTACTACCAAGTTCAAATTGCCTTTAAATTCAATGCAAACACACACAACCATATGATTATCGTTATATATTCGTTTTATACATTATTGTGTATGTTGTCGGTCAAATGTTAGTGTAGTAAAAAGGAACAGCTTCCCTATTAGTGAAAGTATTTTAAAGTCTGGTTTCCCCCTTGGCAACAATCCACGATTGGACACTACTCACTCACTTTTTTTTTTTTTTTTTTTTTTTTCGTGTCGTATTATCCATTCATGCCATACAGTAAACTATTTTTAAAACTAATGGGGGGTGCATGAAGGAAAATTTGTAAAACATTCAGAGAAAAACAAACAATTCGGTTCATCCGTTCTGGATTCAAAACTTAAGATCCCCTTTTCGTCGGCGGATGATACAATATATTATATGTGATTGAAACTACTGTGAGTGTTTACCAACAAAAATCAACACATATGTTAACGATAACCCTATATATTTATTTCTGTTATCAACATTTCCTTTTCTAACTAATTTCAAACCCTACGGCGATGAATAAGATATCAGTGGATAGGATTTTTACCGACTTCTGACAAGCATACTCAGTTTACGTTAAAACACACTGTTTGTTTAAAATTTAAGTTAAAAGAAAACTCTAGCAAATATTTTGTTTTCAATTACCGAAAATAAACTCTCCTTGCTATTTGTGTATACACTTCATGAGTATTTAATTTCAATAACCCAAAAAAGACTAATTCATTTTTTATTTTGGGGGGGAGGGAAAAGGGTTTGAATGCGCTAAAGTTTCACAAGGGTTTACTGGTATTTTTATTTCAGTAAAATTAAACCTAGTTAAAAAATTTTACTCCTTGACACGTGAATCGATTCAGGGACCTTTGACTTAGCGTGCCATGCTTACTTTTTCCTTGGTATTCATTACCATTTAATTTTATTAATGTTTTCGATTACTTTTTGTTATTGATTTGTTTATTGTTATCATATTTAGACGGAATAATAAACAAACTTTCTTACCTAAATTTTGATTTTCAATTTAACATGTTTCAAATTAATTTTTCTTCCCAAATTTTTCTTCACTAAATTTTAAATTTTTTTCTCGACACTTTCCCTAAATATCTAATAAGAGCTTTTAATATATATTGTTTCTGTATTATTTTTTATCCCGCGTTAAGATTTATATATTTATATTAATAAGTACTCTAATGTGGTAAGGATATGGAGGAAACTTTTAGAGGTATTCTACCCGAATTTGCTTGAAAGGTGAGTGGAAAAATATTTGGGAAAAAACCCACCTTAAGTAGATCCGATCTCCCCGTCATGAGCAGGCCAGTCTAACACGAGATTGACGCTTAGGCCCATACGGCCTTGGAGCGGGTTTGTACTATATTGTGTATTTCATTTGAAAAATAATATTAAAACATTACATCATATCTTCTTGACACTTAATGCGAGACAAAATGAATGTGAATCATTAAGTTAATAAAACATATTTGAAGTTATTCTGTTTATCGAGAATTTATTTAGCAACCCGCCTACTACTCGTTTGACTTACACATTTATGTACCAATTTACACTTATTTGGGTTTTTGGGATTATTAAGGTTATGATTAGGGAAGTGTAACTGCATTTGCGTGGAGGGAGAGTGGAAAACCATTTTTTGGAGGGAGGGGAAACACCCTCAGTATATCTGACTGAGATTCGAACCTTGATATTCCCGTCCATCGGCAGTCTAGACTACTGGGAGAGTAGTGCGTTGATTATGCGACCACCGAAAAAGGTTTCCAAGTCCAATTTTAACTCAAATTTAGTTGGTGCTTCCATCTGTTGGACAATCGTTGAAACCTTTCTAATGCACTTTAGTCATGGTAAGTGAGTTTTCTGTAATTTTTTTAATCATTTTTAAAAAAGTATTTGTTGGGCTCGTTTTGGGGTTTGAGATATAAAATCTTCCTTGAAAATATGTGTAATATGACTAGCCCCAATTTTCCCCTTTGCCCAAACTAATAAATAATTAGACAAAACGCCTACTCGGCTACTAACACCTCAATCTTTTTCGTCGTAATTGTAATATATGTTTTTTATCAGCTTACTTAATATATTTTAAGATTCTCTTTAGCTACTTTTGGGCCAATAAACGTATGTTAAAATAAGTAGCTTTTTTATCTAATAAACATAAATTAATGCTAATTCATCTTCTTGTTAAATTTGTAATACTTAACCATGTGTGGTCAGGGATGATTATCTGACTAGAAATACACGTAATAAGCCTGACGGAAAAGTCATCAGACTCGTTAAGTAGAGTTTGCGGTGACAGGGTGGTTGGGAGTTCAATCCATTTGGTTTACGTGAATGGTTTTAATCAAAGAAAAAATTATTGATATAAGCGTTCGACCATTCTGTTAATTTTATTAAATGGTGAAGGCAATTAAAAATGCATGTTTAATGGTTGGTATTTAGAGAGAGGCAAACAGGTAAAAACCTGGGAAAGTCAGGGAATTTTTTTATCTCAGGGAAAACCATCGGGGAGGGAATTTCAATTACTTTACCAAACTCGGTCACCTAACGTTTAAGCAAAAGTTAGGGATTTATAATTTATCGATATTAAGGCCCTGCCTACCCAGTATAAATGCACGGTATCTATAAACAAAAGAATTTAGAACAAAATTATATTTAATTTAAATTTAAAAATTGTGTTTGTTTTTTTTATTTTAGTAAAAAAAATCGGGGAAAATTTTAAAATTCTTTGGGGGAAATTTTTAAAAAAAAAGCAAAAATAGTTATTGAAAAATTTTTTTATAAAAATTTTTCCCTTTTAATGCAGTTTAAAAGGGGAAAAAAAAATTATTAAAGGATTTAAATTTTTTTTCGGGTTTCAAAAATTTAAACTAGAGTGTTTGTTTTAACAAAATATTTAAAAGAAAAATTTCTTTTTTTTTTTAAAATTTTTTAAATTTTGGGTTTCTTTAATAATCACAAAGGGTATTAGCCTAACCCACTCCCAAGTGTGACTCTCTAGTCAAATACTGGTTTTTTTAAAAAAAAACTTTTCCTTCTGCAAATAGTTTTATAAAACATTATAGGTTTCCTTAGTATATCCTTACCCATTTACAACTGGATCAATTTTTTCAAGCGGTTGGGTTAAACCCGGTTTTCGGGAATTCAGGGGCAATTTTAGGTTAAAAAAAATCTCGGTTTACCTTTTTTGAGTCAAAAAAACAAAACCAAATTCTTTATTTGTTGGATAAGAAAAGGGGCCAAAGTCCAATTAAAAAAATTTTCGGAAATTTAAATTAAAAACCAAAATTTAAACCAACCCTTAAAAATATTCAGTTTAACTAAAAAACTCACAAAGTCTTCCGCTGTTGAATTAAAATATTGGGCCCCACTTACTTCAAATTTAGAGTTTACTTATTATACATTTTTTTCAAAAAAAAGCCACAGCCCTTTTCCATAACAAATTTTTTTTTACATTGCCCCTTTTTTAACTTTAACAGTAAAACATGTAAAATTTTTCACTCTTTTCTTAAAAACTTTCTTGGGTTTTTTTCATTCTTTAGCACTAAACCCTTTTTAATAAAATTTTTAATTTTTTCAAAGGGAAATAAAAACTACTGTCATTTAATTTTTAATCCAAATTTAATAAATAAAAAAAAAAAACTTTTCCGCTCAAAATCCCAAAAATATTATTTTAAATAAATTTTTTGGGTTTTAAAGTAAATTTGGGGACTTTTCAAATATAAAATTTTTTATATAGTTTTTATTTTAGGGTTTAGGTTTTTACTTTCATTGGGGCTTTGGGTAAGAATTTTTTAAAAAAATTAATGAAAGAAGTTTTTGGGAGTAAGAGTGAAAATTTTTAAATTTTATTTTATTACGTGGGTTTAAAAGTGATTATTTTAATTTTAACCGTTGCATTCTCGCAGTTTTTGCGCTCGTTTTGGAAAATAATTTTATCGAATCCCGGGAAAAATAAGTACCCCCGGGATTTTTTTTTATATAATAACAATATGTTTACCTTTTTGGGTTTCGAAAAAAATCCAAAGGAAAGGGATAAAAATTTTTATGGGAAATATTTACCCAAAAAATTTTTTTTTTAAAAAAAATTCCCCTTTTGAAAAAACATGGAAGTTTAAAGAAAAAAGGGCCAAAGAAAAAACAAAGAAAATAAAATTTATTTTTTTAAATTCTTGTAGTTAAAAAAGGGGAAGGTTTTTTAAAAGGTAAAAAGCCCTTTACCCCTTTGGGGTTCCCGTTTTACTAATTTAATACAAAAGGATTGGGGGCGATACCCATTTTTTTTTTTCCCGTAAAATAATTTTCAAAATTTTTAAAATCAAAAAAAAATACTTCTATATAAAAAAATGCAGCGATTATTCTGATAAATTTTAAGTACTTTTTTTTTTTTTAAAAAAAACTCTTTTGCTAAATAAAAGTTACTACAAAAACCCCGTAACCCCCACTTATTTTATGTTCAAAATCCCCTTGTCTTGGCCGAGTTGAAACACGCTATATAAATTTAATTTTTTAAAACCCCCAACAGGGGGAAAAAAAAAACAACTAAATCCCGGTTTTTGAGCTGATTAAAATTTTCCCACCATTCTTAGTCATAGCACTTTAGCAATATTGAAACCCCGAAAGAAACCGAAAGATAATAAATTTAATTTTAAAAAAAATTTAAAAATTTAAAGAACTTTTGTTCCCTATTGGGCCCTAAATTTAATAAGGGGATTTGATACCCAAAAGCCTTGTTTTTATTTTGGGCAATTTTTTCTGGCTTGGAAAAACTGAAAAGTCCAAGTTCGTTTCCCCGTGCCCCCAAATTTTGTCTGGAGAGTCGACTTGGGAGTCGTTAGAGCTCAATATCGTCGTGATTATTGAAGCTAACCCAAATTAAAAATATGTATAAAAAGAAAAATAAATTATTCATTAAATAGTATGTTATAAACAAACACTCTAGCTTAATTGTACAAAGAAAATAAATAAATCCATTAATAATTTTTGTTTTCCCATTTAAAATGCATTGAAATGGAAACATTTTAATTAAAATATTTCAATAACTATTTTTAGCATGGTTTGAAAATTCCATAAGAATTATGAAAGATGCCCAGATATGTTACTAAAATAAATAAAAAACAACAAGGTTGAATTATTAAATATATTTTGTTCTAAATTCTTTTGTTTAGAACCGTGCATTTATGGGTAGGCAGGGCCTTAAGCTAAAGAGAAAGTATTGTAAACGTGAAAATATATGGGGCTAATAGTTTTCTAGTAACTTAGAATCTGTACCAGAGTATATTATAATCTTTGGTGTAGTGTTTCTACAACCCCATACCAAGGGTCAAACATAGATTCTCTCAAGGGTGTCCCATAGTAAATCTAGTTTATTAAGCTTTAATTCCTTCCTGTAGATATGCGGGCTCTAAATAGGCAATATAAGTTTTAATATTCACGATAAGCTAATCAACAACAAAGGTTAGGGAGAAGTTTTATTACGACGGCGAATTACATACAGTTTAGACAAAGGACAGATAGTTTTCTCTATTATCTACCTTGAATCAGCTATCTTCAGACTATATCTTAGAAGGATTTTATTTTTAATGTATAAGTGTCTCAAATTTGGGTTTTGTAAGGCCGCAGGGACTATAAATTCGTTTATTTAATAAATTGACTAAAAATAATAGAAAATTAAATAACTGATAAACAGACAACTTATAATTAAATAGCTGAATCTGCCCTATAATGTCCGATAGCCGCTTAGACCAAAATTTTGACTCAAACATGGATTATTAATAGATTAAACAAATGCTTGCTTTTAGAAGTCACAAATATAACCGTTGCAAATACACATACAATTTTAAATTAAAAATCAAACCCTTTTCAAGCTATGTAACAGTATGTTATTTTGTTTCAAAACATGTCAACTAAGTTAGGGAGAAGTTTTATAACGACTTGCGAATTACATAAAGTTTAGCCAAGGACAGATAGTTTTCTCATTACTACCTTCTCATTTAGAGCAGACACAAATTTAACCATAGCAAATAAACAGTCAATTTAAAATTAAAAATCAAACACTTTTCAAGCTATGTAACAGTGATAGTTTTGTTTCAAAACATGTCAACTAAGGTTAGGAGAAGTTTTATAACGACTGCGAATTACATAAAGTTTAGCCAAGGGACAGATAGTTTTCTCTATTATCTACCTTCTCATTTAGAGCAGACACAAATTTAACCATAGCAAATAAAGTCAATTTAAAATTAAAAATCAAACACTTTTTAAGCTATGTAACAGAAGAGAATTGAAATACCTTGTGTTGATGATGTTGATGCTGAGTTTTCCATCGCCTTGATTAAGCAGCTTCTCAGTAAAAAACTGATTAATTTCACTGACGAAGAAGAATAAGGCAGTGGTGGTTGCTTGAAAACTCATCAGTCATCCCTATATATATGAACCAAAATCCCCCCTTTCATCTAATATTGACTCGCCCGTGCAAGATTCCGATTTTCTAGAATGTTAGATTCCTGAGAGTACACACCTTTTAAATAAGTTGGGTGCCATTCTTCCTTAGTAAAGGGTGCTAGAGATTGGCTCTTAAAAGGGTAAAACTCTCTCTTCTTGAGTTCAGCTGAGGTCAATTCCGTCATGGTGGAAATTTAGATCTTGCAACAAACCTTAGCGGGAGTTTTTAACCCTAAATGAAATCGGTCTTACATGCGTCAAGGGGTGGAAAACCTATATTAGCTCACTGTCATGATGTTTTGAGGGAGAGCGGATTCCATTGAAAAATTAGTATGTCAGTGGAACTGTCTAGAGTGAAAGATGGAGGTAGAATAGAAAACCTATATTCACGTGAAGCGGTTGGGGTTTTGATCCACTACATGTGCCGTGAATTTAATAAATGTTTAAAGTGGCGCTTATAATTTTCTGCCTTTGTACAGGAAATGAACCCTGGACCATGCGTTTACTGTACAGTCCCCCTAGGATAATATCTCATTTTCACCAAACATTATTTATTTATTTTTCAAATATCTATGCGTTTTTTTTCTCAGTTCTAGCTGTAAATAATTTTGCCGTATTTTAATTCTCACTTTTAAATATTTCGTAATAAAGTTATCAGTTATAAGCCACTCAATTGTTTTGATAACGCTCGTTAAGACGGGTACCTGCATAACTGCTAATGCACTAGTGTGCTTAACTGATAAATCACGCAGGAATGACTAATGTGGGTGGGGAAGGGGGGAGGGGGTGTTCACGATCTGCAGGTAAACGGCTCTATACCTAAGTATTATCAAATATTTATATTCTCAAGGGAGCATATGTAACTAGTGCAGTTATATTTTGAAATTGAAATTATACCATCCTTTTTAAAAATAATTAGTAATCTTTATTATCAGCGTGCTGAACATTAATAAAAATGGAACCCGCTTTGTTGGCCGTGCGGTCTAAGACTGTACTTCTCAAACTGTTTTTTTTTGCTCACTCTCTTTGTCGTGAGTCCTCGCAGCACAGGAAATGAACCCTGGACCATGCGTTTATCCCCGTAGGATAATATCTCATTTTCACCCCCTGTACGGATTTGAACCAGTGTCCCTTGACAACGCGTACATATAGGCTGTGGTGACCTGGTGGTCTAGGGGTAAGGTGTCAGACTTCTGTGCTGGCGGCCGGGGTTCAATCCTCGGTCCCGGCACAGATTTATCTGATTTCCAAACCCTTCCTAATAAAGTTATTAGTTATAATTTTTTTAAATTTTTAACTTCATAATCAACAATCGACTATCAACAATCAACAATCGACTATGAACTATCGACTATCGATAATAGACTATCGATAATCGAAAATCGACTATCGATTATTGACAATAGATTATTGACTATCGACTATTGACCATCGAATATTGACTTTCAACTTTTGAATATGACTTCAACTTTTGAATATCGACTATCGAAAATCCACTATTGACTATCGACAATCGAATATCGAAAATCGACTATAGATAATTGACAATCGAAAATCGTCTATCGAGTATTGACTATCGACAATCGATTATCGACAATCAACTATAGATAATAAATTATAAACTATCGTCTATCGATGATTTACCATCGACTATTGACTTTTAACTATCGACTATCGAAAATCAACTTTCGAATATCGATTATTGAAAATGACTATTCACTATCGACAATCGATAATCTACAATTGAAAATCGACAATCGAAAATCGACTATCGATAATCAACTATCGACTATCATTAATCAACTATCGAATATTGACAATAGATAATGGAAAATCGATTATGGACAATAGATTATCTATTATCAATTATCGAAAATAGATTATCGATTATCGACCATCGACTATCGAAAATCAACAATTGACTATCGACAATCGACTATCAACAATCAATTATCGATTATCGTCTATCGATTATTTACCATCTACTATTGACTTTCAACTATCGATTATCGACTATCGTATATCGAATATCAACTTTCGAATATCGACTATCGAAATTCAACTATTGACTATCGACAATAGACTCGATAATCGACAATCGATAATCTAAAATCAACTATCGATTATCGTTATCTACTAACGAATATCGATTATAAAATTCGACTATCGATAATCGACTATTCACTATCGTTATTGACAGTTGACTAACGAATATCGACTATCAAAAATAGACAATCGACTATCGACAATCGATAATCCAAAATGGACAATAGATTTTCGAAATCAATTATCGAAAATAGATTATCGATAATCGACTATTGACTTTAGACTATCGACCATCGTCTATCGATTATCGACTATTGACTTTCGACAATCAATTATCGAATATCGAAAATTGCCAATCGATTATCAATTATAGCAAATAGATTATCGTCTATAGATTATTGACCGTCGACTATTGACTTTCGACTATCGATTATCGACCATCGTCTATCGATTATCGAGCATCGACTATTGACTTTCGACAATCAACAATCGATTATCGACTATCATCTATCGATTATTTACCATCGACTATTGACTTTCAACTATCGACTTAATATATCGACTATCAACTTTCGAATAACGACTATCGAAAATGGCTATTGACTATCGACAATCGACTATCAATAATCTACAATTGAAAATCGACTATCAACTATTGAAAATCGACAATAGACAATCGATTATCTATAATCGACTATTGTTATCGGCAATCGACTAAAGAATATCGATTATCTATAATCGACAAAAGAATATCGACTATCTAAAATCAACAATCGACTATTGACAATCGATAATCGAAAATGGACAATCGATTATGGTCAATAGATTATCAATTATCGAAAATAGCTTATCGATTATCGTCTATCGATTATTGACTTTCGACTATCTATCGATTATCGACCATTGTCTATCGATTTTTGACCATCGACTTTCGTAAATCGATTATCGACCATCGTCTATCGATTTTCGACCATCGTCTATCGACTATTGACTTTCGACTATCGTAAATCGATTATAGACCATCGTCTATCGACTTTTGACTATCAAATATCGACAATCGATAATCGACTATCAAATATCGACAATCGAAAATTGACAATCGATGACAGACAATAGATTATCAATTATCATCTATCGATTATCGACCATTGACTATCGACCATCGATTATCGACCATTGACTATCGACCATCGATTATCGACTATCGACTATCGACAAAATACTATCGATTATCGACGATCGACTATCAACAATATATTATCGGCTATCGAAAATCGACTATCGTCTATCGATTATCGACTATTGACTTTCTACTCTCGACTATTAACTATCGAATATAGACTATCGAAATTCAACTATTGACTATCGACAATCGACAATCTAAAATCAACTATCGATTATAGAATATTGACTATCATTATCGACAATCGACTAATGAATATCGATTATCAAAAATCGACTATTGACAATCGAATATAGAAAATCAAATATCGATAATCGAAAATCGACTATTCACTATCGTTATCTACAGTCGACTAACGAATATCGACTACCAAAAATAGACAATCGACAATCAACTAATCGACAATCGATTATGGACAATAGATTATCAATCATCACATTATCGAAAATAGATTATCGATTATCGTCTATCGATTTTCGTTACGCCCATCGACTATCGTATCGATTTCGACATGCTATCATGACTTCGATTATCGATATTGACATCGTCATCTATAAACATGACTATTGACTAAGAATCTGATGCAATTAAAGTTTACAGATAAATATAGTTTTATTTATTTTGATTAGTAATATTAATTTATAAAATTATATAAGTATTATTCTTTTTATATTAAATATATTCTTTTTAATGTTACTTAATGTTAATAAGGGTAAAATATCAGTGGATTTTATTAATAAGATTAGTTTTAATAGTTTAATGTTATTACAAGGTAAATTTATCTTAACATAGTGCTTTAATAAGGTCACTATGTGTAATTTATTCAGTAGGTTAATTTGGCTAAATATATAAGATTAAAATATATGCAATTCCAAGCAATAATAGAGAAAAACCGATTAGATCTCCTTAGTAATCAAAATATGTTTAGTTTTTATCTCATTAATTTTCTTAAAATCAACATAATTGACTATATTTCGAAAAATTATTACAATTAGTTTTTTTATGTGTGTATGAAGTACTTTTGAAAATAGTTTTGATATCCATTTTAATGCGCTAAGTTAAATTTCATAAAAATATATTATATATGATATTTTAGTTTCTTTACTGATCTAATAGAACTATCGATATTACTCAAACCCTCCATTGTCTAAATAAAAATGGTAAATGAACAAAGAATCATTGAACAATACAAGTGTATTTTAATAACAACAAACTTGTACAAAATAACTCCAATTCACTAAACATTCTCCTCAGAATACTTTGGCCTCTTTGTAGCCTCTGTGGTTGTACCGGCTTTACGTTTCCTAGCTTCCTTTTTCTCTGTTGCAGATTTCTTCAACCCTTTCATTTTCCTGGTCTGTATGGTTCTAATATTCTGTTTCGGGATGTGGATCTGTCCATGCTTACTGCCCAGTTTGTCACGAGAAATATTTTTAACTTTCTTTGCCTGAAAACAAATGTCAATCATTTCAGGTTAGAAATGATAAGTATAAATTATATCAAAAATGTGTTTATATATCAAATTAAGTTTTTTTAATGTTATCCACCAATTAATATGGTGGAGTTAATGAATACACAAAATATATTAACTGCATTAAATAAAGCCAAAAAACATGACAAAATTTTACCATATTGGAAAACAAAACTTAAATTTGAATTATGATCAAAACTTAAATATAATATCATTAGATATGCTGAAATCTTAGAAATTTCGGCACATGTCAGTTAATGTTATGACGTATTTGACACTTTTAAATAAAAAAATGTAATCTGTCTTTTGTACTTTCTTCAAACATCATCAAATTTCCAGACTTAATCGATTATCACTAACACAGACAAAAAGTTAGCAGTTAAAATTGAAAAGTAGTAATGTGTTTTTATTCTTATAAACAAATAATTTTGAAAATTAAATATATTTAAATATGTAAAGAAGAATAAATTAGTAGTTAGAAGATGTAAGTTTGAGAAGTGTTTGATAAATTGAGAAGTTTGAAGTTATCTATCAAAACCTAAAGCCAACTATCCTTTCCTATCACTTGCATTACAGTACTACATTCTTTAATGATGTTTCTAAAGCTCGAAGAAAGATATTATTTGTGTTCAAATATATTTTCAACACCAGTTAACCTAGCTGTCACTGAGAGAGATAGGATTAGTAATGAAGATTAAGTCTAGAGTTGGGATAGTAGAGGATGAGATGGTGGTCATTTAGGGGGTGAGGATTCCAAGAAGATTAATGGATGTGAGAAGAGATTGCTAAGAGATGGGAGAGACTCGACTGGAGGAAGAATGGTGGAAGGACAGAGGAAGAAGGAGGCACTTTACTAAACAGACCTTGCCACAGGCTTAAACAATTCATGATATGATTAGTGAACCTCCACAACTCTTAACAATTTCTGACTAAACAATATGTTGTATTACAATTTTAATGACTAAGATAACACACAGAAATATATTCAGATTTCTAGTACAGTAATGTTATCTGCATAGGCGTCACCAAAATGGTTTCAGTTCTAGTTTAGTCATAATTTATAACAAAATAACCTTCAGTTCCTTTGGTTTCTTGGAAGCAAGCTTAAACAAGTCCATGGATGCAAGTTTTGTTCTTCTCAATTTAAAGTCTATTGAAGGACCGATCTCCTCCAGTTCTATCCTCGGTGTTCTGGTCCCTGACTTTTTCAACAACATCCTTTTAACAAAATTAAAGAATAGTTATTGAAGGAAATGCTACTCTTAAGGTTTATTGTTTAAGTAACGATTTATTTCTCTACACTCAGTAATTGCAACTATTTTTAGCAATCCATTATAAATATTGCAGCAATTGAACATGACTTAAAAATAGAAGAGGTTCTGTTTAGTTACTGCAATGCTCAAAAGAGATATTTAAAAACTCTTAAGTTAACAATGTGTGGAAAATACAAGTAAAAATTGTTACACCAAATTTTAAGAAAAAAAAAGTGTTAAATGAAAAGTGAAAATACAAAGATCTCAAATCACACTCTCTTCGTTTATCAACCTCAATGCACCTGCATTTTAAAAAGAAGAATAAGAAATAGGAAACACTGATGTGTAAATAAATTACATTTCAAAGAGAAGATATAAAAACACTGATGTGAATATGAATTACATTCTAAAGAATCAAACCAAGAAGAAAAGTGACCAAACTATTATTTAATAAACATAATAATGGAAAAAATACATACGGTGTAGATTATTTTGATTGGGTAATAATAAATATTTTGGATTTACCTTCTCACATTGATAAATTGACGGCTGGGGACTGGGTGTTGTACCTGTCCTAGTGTTAAGTTATATTATAAGACATATGAAGCTACGACAAGCCTAGCCAGCCGGTAGTAAAAATGTAAAATGATGCACAAGTACCCTTATATGTTTTTAACATAATTCTGCCCCTCACCTGGCTCACGCAACTAAATTGCTACTCAGTCCCCATGCTCCGGTCGTTCAGCCATACCTGGAATGTGTGTATGTACAGAATAGAAGGTATTGTCCTATAAGAATGTCATTGTCAAGACGGGCAAACCTCCTTTGATTTAAGTAAATTGTAAATTATATTTAACCTCTGTTGGAAATGTTGGTCACCTCTTTGCCTCAATGTAACAATATAAATTGGAGTGTTGGGCACTTATGTTTAATAAGCTTAAATCAATACAACACCTACTGATATCTACAACTGTAAATTACTTAATTATGCAGGCCACTACCGGCTTCCTAGGCCTGTCTTATAATCTAACTTGAGACTAGGATAGACACAACAGCCAGTCCCCAGCTGTTAATTCATCACTAAGAAAGGGTAAGCCCACATTTCACCAATGATACATTTTTCAACAGTGCCGGGAATTAAACCCAGGACCCAATGCTACTGATTTAGCTAAGGTGTAAGATTCAGAGCTACCAACTACATAGCAATTATGTGATTGTGTTCTAGTCATTATTTTACCTATTCTGACCTGCTTATATGACTATTTTCTTACAAATGGACATTTGGAGTATCTTTAAAAAATTACAAACACATTCTTTTAGAATATTATTATGTTGTTATTTTATGCTGCAGATCACATGACTTGAATTAGCTGCAGTAGTAATCGTCTTACTTATAACTGCGGAAATAAATGTTGCTCTCGACAGCTGTGACCATGATGACATGCTCTAATCCCTGCAGTCTGACTGATGTGGCAGGCTCCCGATGAAACATGTCTACCAGAAGGTTCTGTAGACGCTTGTACTCGTGATTGTGGTCAAATAGTTCTCCCGCAAATAGGAGGCAGGGCTTGAGCCCCACTGCCACCTTCTCATTCTTAAACTCTCTGAGGCTTTGAAACTTCTCTACACCCAGCTCGATCATGTCCAACAGTTGGTGCTGATACGTTCGACCTGAAGTAAACCAGAGAACTTCAACAAAGATACAACAAGATGTAATATTAACTAGTGGGGTATGTAATGTGCATAGCTTGAATGCATAATCCCGTCGTTCCCTAAGGGGTAGGCAAGAAACTATGCATATAGTTCAACAAACTTCAACTCTGTACTTAATTCATCATCTCTCACTCTCCCTTTGCTCCAACAACATCCATGCACTGAGTAATACATGCTCTTTTATTCGTAAAACTCTTTATGTTCTCTTTTTCACATATTCATCTACAACATTTAACCTAAGACTTAAATCGTCTTCCCCTTCATTGTGATCCACACACTCTACCTCCATATATTTACTTCGGCACTCAACCCACACTTATCCTCTCATGACATGCCCAAGCCAACATGAAACGTTTATTTCACATCGACCTGTTGAATTCCCCTTCAACCCACACTTATCCTCTCAGCATGCCCAAGCCAACATGAAACGTTTATTTCACATCGACCTGTTGAATTCCCCTTCAACCCACACTTATCCTCTCACATGCCCAAGCCAACATGAAACGTTTATTTCACATCGACCTGTTGAATTCCCCTTCAACCCACACTTATCCTCTCAGCATGCCCAAGCCAACATGAAACGTTTATTTCACATCGACCTGTTGAATTCCCCTTCAACCCACACTTATCCTCACATCAGACATGTTTTCCTCACGAGTTCTCAACATGAAACGTTTATTTCACATCGACCTGTTGAATTCCCCTTCAACCCACACTCAGTGACCCATTCATTACTGATTCTGTTCATACGATTTTTAATACATATATTTCTTAGAGATATCATTTCAACCCCTTTCATCTTGCTCTTGTGTTTCTCCTGGCAAACTCACACTTCATATCCATATAACAATATTAACGTCAACACAATTTTATATACTGCCTGCCATCTTTGCCTCAATTAATACTACTTCATCTTTTAATAGCGTTCACAAATCAGTACATGATACAAAGTTAAAAACCTACCAGTGATTTCTGATTCCGAATCACAATACTATCTACATTTATGCAGAAACCATACCTCATATGACTTATACTCACACAGAAATGAACTATTATTGCAATTTAAGCTACATTACTCTGTTGATAGTTCTGCACCCTTTCATAGCTAACATGCTAGCAATGCCTGTCATGGCTACGCATATTGACCTATTTATTCAACGTACTGTGATAGACTTCTTTAGGTGTTAACCTGTCACCTAACTGAGACTATGGTTCTGATATGACTTGCTCTCTGTTAGTCCTAACACTTGGCTAAGCTGTCGACTGACTTACATCACCTAACCAGACCCTGTTCAAGCTTGTCGACCAGTCTATCAACCCTCACACTAACAGACCCTGTTCCAAGCTTGTCGACCAGTCTATCAACCCTCACACTAACAGACCCTGTTCCAAGCTTGTCGACCAGTCTATCAACCCTCACACTAACAGACCCTGTTCCAAGCTTGTCGACCAGTCTATCAACCCTCACACTAACAGACCCTGTTCCAAGCTTGTCGACCAGTCTATCAACCCTCACACTAACAGACCCTGTTCAAGCTTGTCGACCAGTCTATCAACCCTCACACTAACAGACCCTGTTCCAAGCTTGTCGACCAGTCTATCAACCCTCACACTAACAGACCCTGTTCCAAGCTTGTCGACCAATCTATCAACCCTCACACTAACAGACCCTGTTCCAAGCTTGTCGACCATCTATCAACCCTCACACTAACAGACCCTGTTCCAAGCTTGTCGACCATCTATCAACCCTCACACTAACAGACCCTGTTCCAAGCTTGTCGACCATCTATCAACCCTCACACTAACAGACCCTGTTCCAAGCTTGTCGACCAGTCTATCAACCCTCACACTAACAGACCCTGTTCCAAGCTTGTCGACCAGTCTATCAACCCTCACACTAACAGACCCTGTTCAAGCTTGTCGACCAGTCTATCAACCCTCACACTAACAGACCCTGTTCAAGCTTGTCGACCATCTATCAACCCTCACACTAACAGACCCTGTTCCAAGCTTGTCGACCAGTCTATCAACCCTCACACTAACAGACCCTGTTCCAAGCTTGTCGACCAGTCTATCAACCCTCACACTAACAGACCCTGTTCCAAGCTTGTCGACCAATCTATCAACCCTCACACTAACAGACCCTGTTCCAAGCTTGTCGACCAGTCTATCAACCCTCACACTAACAGACCCTGTTCAAGCTTGTCGACCAGTCTATCAACCCTCACACTAACAGACCCTGTTCCAAGCTTGTCGACCAGTCTATCAACCCTCACACTAACAGACCCTGTTCCAAGCTTGTCGACCAGTCTATCAACCCTCACACTAACAGACCCTGTTCCAAGCTTGTCGACCAGTCTATCAACCCTCACACTAACAGACCCTGTTCCAAGCTTGTCGACCAGTCTATCAACCCTCACACTAACAGACCCTGTTCCAAGCTTGTCGACCAGTCTATCAACCCTCACACTAACAGACCCTGTTCAAGCTTGTCGACCAGTCTATCAACCCTCACACTAACAGACCCTGTCCTAAGCTTGTCGACCAGTCTATCAACCCTCACACTAACAGACCCTGTTCCAAGCTTGTCGACCAGTCTATCAACCCTCACACTAACAGACCCTGTTCAAGCTTGTCGACCAGTCTATCAACCCTCACACTAACAGACCCTGTTCTAAGCTTGTCGACCAGTCTATCAACCCTCACACTAACAGACCCTGTTCTAAGCTTGTCGACCAGTCTATCAACCCTCACACTAACAGACCCTGTTCTAAGCTTGTCGACCAGTCTATCAACCCTCACACTAACAGACCCTGTTCCTAAGCTTGTCGACCAGTCTATCAACCCTCACACTAACAGACCCTGTTCTAAGCTTGTCGACCAGTCTATCAACCCTCACACTAACAGACCCTGTTCTAAGCTTGTCGACCAGTCTATCAACCCTCACACTAACAGACCCTGTTCCAAGCTTGTCGACCAGTCTATCAACCCTCACACTAACAGACCCTGTTCAAGCTTGTCGACCAGTCTATCAACCCTCACACTAACAGACCCTGTTCTAAGCTTGTCGACCAGTCTATCAACCCTCACACTAACAGACCCTGTTCCAAGCTTGTCGACCAGTCTATCACCTAACGTGCCGTTATCCTCACACTAACAGACCCTGTTCTAAGCTTGTCGACCAGTCTATCAACCCTCACACTAACAGACCCTGTTCCAAGCTTGTCGACCAGTCTATCAACCCTCACACTAACAGACCCTGTTCCAAGCTTGTCGACCAGTCTATCAACCCTCACACTAACAGACCCTGTTCTAAGCTTGTCGACCAGTCTATCAACCCTCACACTAACAGACCCTGTTCTAGGCTTGTCGACTAGTCTATCAACCCTCACACTAACAGACCCTGTTCTAAGCTTGTCGACCAGTCTATCAACCCTCACACTAACAGACCCTGTTCCAAGCTTGTCGACCAGTCTATCAACCCTCACACTAACAGACCCTGTTCTAAGCTTGTCGACCAGTCTATCAACCCTCACACTAACAGACCCTGTTCTAAGCTTGTCGACCAGTCTATCAACCCTCACACTAACAGACCCTGTTCCAAGCTTGTCGACCAGTCTCCTGCACCTGACGTGGTTTCCGTTGGGGTTCAACCAAGCCTCCACCAGGTTACTCAGATCCCAGGTAAACCATTTGTGGTGAGATCAGGATTGTGCAAGAGAGGCTATGCGGCACCCACTGGGTAGATTCCATGTATTGTACATCAGTACCCCGTCAGTACTCGGTAAATATACTTTTTTCTTTCATAGTGGGTATAGTTCCCTGGATTGCTGTATTGTGGAAAACACTCGTGCAGCAAGAGATTTCAGCATGTCTCTCAGAATTCCATTCAAAGGCTCGATGATAAATAAACACCCGCGATATAACAGATTGTGTAGAAACCATGGAGCAGTGTACTTTAAATAAAATTCAAATTTCAAACAAAAATATTGAATGAAATAAAGTTTCTTTTGATTTTAAACACGACAGAAAGTTGTAGTTTGTCTCTTTACCTATTATCAAGTTATTTGGTCTCTTCTTATTGTGTGAGGCAAAGAAGAAAAGTGAGGCTAGATGTTTTCTCGAAAAGTTTTCCAAAGGAGTCGCATCTTCAAAAGGTAATATATCATTCTTTCGCTGCAGCATCTTGGCATCAGGTTTCTTGAGGTCAAACTGCAAAATGTTTCAGTTGCATGAGTACATTTCAATTTTAGTTGGTGATATTCATTCACAACAGAGACATTGATACTTCTTAAGAAAAGACAAGTTATTATTAGAAATTTCAAATATCTATTTAGATTAGTTTTAATTTTAGAATGTAGAAACGATACATACCTTTATATTCAAAACCCTTCTTACCAATTAGGATTTAATAATACAACCAAGAAAAAAATACTCAGAAAATTAACTTTTTGTATGGATGGAATAATTGATCGAGCTTGGTGTGTATAATATTCAAAACTAACAATATATTGTAATAAAATTGTAAATGGGCTTTACAAATTACCTTAGCAGACTTCTATGAGTTTGAAAGAAAACATTCATTTTCTAAGAAATTAATTGATAGGAAAAAAAAGTCATAGTTTCCAAAACCCCTACTTAGCATAATTAAATAGATTGGGAAAATTCCTATAGAATTATCAAAAAATAAGTTTGGTTCTATATTGAATAAATATAAACATAAAACCACTTCAAGCATTCCTTAATGATATGACTCACCATACCCTTAGGTCCTTTTATATTTATGTATGCTATCTTTTTTTTTAAATTTTAGAATATATATACATTTCTATTTATGAGTTCTATGAGGATGACCGTCTATAAATTTACTCCCGCAACTGGTGTGAGTTGTGTGATCTAATTTTTTGAATGTTTGATCTCAGATATTTAAAAAACTTAATTCCAGCCGCTCACTCTTATTGCCCCCTTTTTTGATCCTTTTTGTTTATTGTTTTTTGGGTCTCCTATTTATATCTTATTTTTGCTAAGGAGGGTTCATACGTATGACAACAAAATTACTACATAATGACTACCAAAACTAACGTTGAACTTATTAAACACGAAAAAAAAAAACACCTTGGCTTTTAGTTTGGATATGGACATGAGACAGTTCCAGCCAGCTCAGTGACAATGAAGGAGGGTTAGTCCTCTTCATTTTGGCCTTGAAGCTCCACAATTCCCACAACTCTCTTCCTGACTGTTTTTCCATTCAGTATATTATTAGACCAGCGCACTGTATGATCAGTACACTAACAGCTTGCTATAGACCTCTGTAAGAATTGTCAATTTTTCTCAGGTGTTTTTTACACATATAATAGGTACATTTAAATACAATTTAAAATAAAATATCTAAGAAATTTTTGATGCTACAACCGAGTGATAGTGACACTAAAACCGAGGTTTTTATAACGTTAATAGATGACAGTTTGACCAGACTGCTGAAAAAATGACACTATGCCCAAGTTGACAGAATAGCCGACGCCATTATAACCAAGTTAAAGTAAAAAGAGCATTTATTAACCATACTTGCAAGCTCACTTTTGAAATAGGATCTTGTTCATACACAATGTCATACCCAAGTTTATCTTTATCCATTTGGAATTTCTAAGTAATTATCGCTGAGAAAACATTACTTTGAAACGATCACTACAAGCATAAACACTTTTAGCAGATGAATGTGTCATTTGATTAATAGCCAACGATATTTCAGCATGAGAAACTTCATGTTTGACAAGGAAACTCAGAAAAGAGCAACTAGGTGTAGTTTATAGTTCAAAAACTACATATCATTAGCACTAGAATGTACATCTTCACCAGTTTTGGAATGAAAAGTCCAACTGACACACATGGCATGACCGTGTGTGGGGGCATGGGCCCAGTTAGGTGAGGATGAACATTGGGTCTCCTTACCAAGTCCTTCAAACAGTTTGTGATCAAGGGAGTGGTTTTTCTTCCTTGGATAAAGAGGGACTTCTTTGTATTTTCAATCAGTTTGGGTTCTCTACTCAAGAGGACCTTTTTCCCTTTATGGGTTGTTGGTTTTCTAAAAATAAAACAACAAACATAGTTGAACAATAAGAAAATACTAGCTTAATAAATCAGTTCATGTAATAGCAAGCACATAATTATCTGTAACCAAATGTTCCAGTAGCAATTATTAGCATAGTCTACATTTTTTAAGAATAGGTTTACATCAGCTCCACTAAACAATTACTGTACCTAATATGGGATGGAAGTGTTTTTGCACTTTTTATGACAAAATAAATAAAATACTGCTCCAGTACAAACATAGTTTAATTTTCTTCACATGGTGACCTCAACATTTTTTGAATAGGGGGCCTACCTGTCAAGGGAATTTAATGAGAACATTTTCCTCTTCATTTTAACAGTTTGTTCCAAGATAATGTTGCTCTTGACAGATATTCAGGAAATGTAGAGGTCACCATGTGAAGAATATTAAACTATGTTCGTACCAGAGCAATATAACACTAATAGCAACACCAGGAATTGTAATATATTGCTGTACTGTTAGTTCGACCTTAACTATCAAAAACCTAAATAACACAAAATAGTCAGATAAAATTAAATAGTGTATATGTTTTAAGTGCAAAAAAGTACTGGTAGGACATGCTTAACTTGTGTGGGGTCAAAACCTAAAACCTGTATGTTTTAGGTGAGTTATTTTCTCTAAAAAAACCCAAAAATTACAAAATGTATACTAGCAATACACTCACAAAAATGAATGGAATCCAATGATAGTAGATTCAAAAGTATATTAAAAAAAAACTTTGTTTTAATGAACCATTCAAAACCAAATGACACAGGAACAAATATTATTGAAAAATCTGTAAAAATGCACAGCGAAGGCTTTAGGTACCTACATAGTATAAAGAATCAATTAATGCGTAATAATCTTCTTCGGCAATCGAGCTTAGCTCTATTTCGCAATAGACAAAAGTTCTTGTAAATGATTAATTAATATTTTCTCAACCAAAGAAGAAAACACTCCTCTATATCCACCAATGATTCTACATCCAGCAAACTCACTCAAGGTTAAGACAGTCAGTGTGATGGATCGGTGATGGCAATTACCATACTTTCTTTATGGTTTTTATATCTATGAAGATAAAAACGACAATTTAGAATGTGGTGGGTTCTTCTTATGAATGTAGGGTGGGACAGAGTGAGAACATTTGTGACATTGTTCACAGATTTATGAAAGGACAATGTCAGATGTCCAAAATGTTGTTTGATGTAGACTACTATTACAACATCTAAGTGTCAGCTTGGTTTGGCAAAGAATTCAATTTCACCGGACTTGCAGATTAGCACTTGACACAAGACTGAAAAGTGATGATGATGCTGGATGAACATACAGAGAGATCCCGTGCCATGTGAATAGCTCCATATACTTGCTTGCCCTAGCGCACGGCACCGGACTAGTCCAGTGGGGTGCAGCGGTGTACGGGAAATGACCGTGTACAGCTCCATTACACCTAATGGTCGACTGGACTCATGGGACCATGGGAAAAAGCAGTGCTGTGTGCAAGGAGCTTTAGGTCTCTTTCCAGACCTAGCCTTGCCAAACACTCATAATTATGGTAATTACTCAGCTGGTGTGATCTAACCTTGATACCTTCCATTCCATTCGCTAATAAATTAGAACCACGATCAAATGTCACAAAATAAACAATAAGACTTTCTTAGTATGAGATGATGTAGGATCATGGATCTAATGGCGTGTTGGTCAAGTATATTCAGTGTTCTCACTTTAGGAATATTCGATGATATGTACAACATATATCGATTCTTAAAGTGCCTGTTCAAAAGGCCCTGGGGATAACACTGATGTAACTTATGTTTGGACTTAGGTTTTATTGGGCTGTCTAAATGATGTATTCAATAAATATAAGCCTAATTAGACCATAGTGTCATTGGATTCGCCATTTCTTTTCAAGTATAATGATATCATTAAACAATTTGATGTACATGAAATACAGTCTATTTTATGATAAGGTACTTCCCAAATTTGAAATATTTTAATAATGTTTTCAGTTTTGTTACTTGTAATGGAATTGTTTTGTCGCTAAGCTACACATAATTCAATCTATGTAGAAGAACACACACCAAGCATATTACGACGTCAAACTGGACGGAACCTCAAACTAATGAGACTCTATTGTACTGTAGGTTAATTATTTTTAGAGATTATGGCTGTATCTGAATAGTCGAGTACACTTGACTTGATGCAGACTTGATAAGTCATCACATACACACAGCACGCACTTGAGATCGAAGACTGCAACTGAATATTTGAATGGCAAAATATCCTTTTCACACCCTTGAGTTTGCAGTGCTGCTTCCTACTAATGATCTTAGGAACTATTTTAAACACCATCTATCAGCCCAAATTAGCATAGGCCACTTACAGATTTGTGGTGGCTTATTTTCACTGCACATGGCAAATTCTCCAAATTAACCAACATAACACAATACAACTCTACAACACTACAAAGCAACCAGTATATTTAACATGTGTATCAATGATCACATTACTCTATGAGCTCTCTCTCTCTAGCATACAAAAAATTAAACAATTGCCAATCAAACCCCACATCGCCCAAGTGTCAAGGGTAACTTGCCATCAACCTTGGACTAAAGGGCGTGTGTGGTGTGCATTAGCACACTTCACGACTATTCAGGCAGATCTGCACTTGATGATGTGATTGCTAATGCAACTATCAATTGACCGTCAAGGGCTGACGGCGTGTGAAGTAGACTATTCAGATACAGTCTATGTTTTCGTTGAAAGAACTTAGTTGAATAAGTGATCACTGTAACTGGCTACAATTGTTATTTTAATAAGTTACCTTCTTCTGAATGTAACAAAAGCAGGTCATTCTATAGTTCTAAATTAGTTAGGGCCTATTAGATTCCAGATGGCCTTGCAGCTCTATTGTAGCAATTATATTATTATTATTTAGCACCACGTCTTACTACCGTTCGGGTTATACGCTTTAAGTACTAATTACACTAATGGAATGGGAATTGGGCAGGATGAATTAGAGGAAGTGAACCCGCATTTGCGTGGAAAGAGAGAATGGAAAACCATTTAGGAAAAACCACCCCCAGTTCACCCGACCAAGATTCGAACCTCGATCTCCCGGTCCTCAGCGGTCAAGCTCAACACGACTAGTGCGTTAGCCAACTATGCCACCGAGGCAGGTTGTAGCAATTATAGATTATAAAATGGTGCTGTATCCATATGTAGCCGAATTGATGTAGATATAGTACAGTAATAAAGTTTAATAGGTTTAATAAGTTACTTAGTTTAAAATTAATTTATAAAACAAGTGAATAATAAGTCTATATTAATATTATGCTAATTCCACTATATAAAACTAAAAATATTAAGATTTTTTTAAAAATGAATGAGAACATAATTGGAATTCAAAAATAAATTGACACACAAGGTTGTGTTCATATTCATATGTCTTGAACATTAGGCCCTACTATTACCACGAGTATTTAATATCCAATAAAATAAAATACTGATACATACGCCAAATTATACTTACACAACCCTTTGAAGAACTGGCATTTTTAATATTTAATAAAATATCAACTGATTGTATAATTGTTGCTTGTAACTAAACACAAACTAACAAGAATCCCGGAAGTCCGCCACATCCACAATAAACTAACCAATTTTAACCAACATTAGAATAACTTATAAATTGATTCATGTTTTAATGTTTGGAGTGCTATCTAACGGTTTAATCTTAAACTAATGGTTATATCTGGTTTTAAAGTCGGATGTTGTCACCCTGCTC
>JBCFYV010000776.1:32500-42542 GCA_039000515.1 Timema cristinae
CTTAACTTAACTTAACTTAACTTAACTTAACTTAACTTAACTTAACTTAACTTAACTTAACTTAACTTAACTAACTTAACACTTAACTTAACTTAACTTAAACTTAACTTAACTAACTTAACTTAACTTAACTTAACTTAACTTAACTTAACTTAACTAACTTAACTTAACTTAACTTAACGAACTTAACTAACTTAACTACTACACTTAACTTAACTTAACTTAACTTAACTTAACTTAACTTAACTTAACTTAACTTACTAACTAACTTACACTAACTTAACTTAAACTTAACTTAACTTAACTTAACAACTTAACTTAACTAACTACTTAACTAACTTAACTAACTACGAAACTAACTTTAACTTAACTTAACTTAACTTAACTAACTTAACTTAACTTAACTTAACTTAACTTAACCTTAAACAACTATAACTTAACCCTTACAACTAACTAACTTAACTAACTAACTTAACTAACTACTAACTAACCTACCACCTAACCTAAACTACCAACTTAACTACACTAACTAACTAACCTAACTCACCTAACTTAACCAACTAACTCTAACCTAACTAACTAACTTAACTAACCTTAACTAACACAACTAACCTAACACAACCTAACTAACTTAAACCTAACCTAACAACTAACTAACAACTCCTAACTTAACTTAACCTAACTACAACTAACCTAACTAACTAAAACTACACTATAACTCTAACTAACTAACACTAACAACTCAACTTAACTTAACTTAACTTAAACTACTTAACCTAACTAACTAACCTACCTCTAACTAACTAACCTAACCTAACACAACTAACTAACTAACACCTTAACTAACACTAACCTAACCTTAACCTAACTTACAACTAAACCTAACTACCTAACCTCACAACCACACCTAACCACCACCACCTCTTCAACTCCACCACCAACCCAACCAACCTCAACCCCACCTACCAACCTACCACCTACCTACCACCCTACCCACCACCACCCTACACCCCACCTAACCTCCACCACCACCTAACCTCCTAACCTACCCCACCTACCACTCAACCTAACCTAACCTCAACCTAACCTAACCTAACCACACCTAACTACCTAACCTAAACCTAACCTAACCTAACCAACACAACCTACCTAACCTAACCTAACCTAACCTAACCTAACCAACCTACCACAACCCTAACCTAACCTAACCAACCTAACCTAACCTAACCTAACCTAACCTAACCTCAACCTAACCTAACTACCTAACCTAACCTAACCTAACCTAACCAACCTAACTAAACCTAACCTAACCTAACCTAACCTAACCTACCTAACCTAACCTAACCTAACCTAACCTAACCTAACCCTAACCTAACCAACCACCTAACCTACCACCTACCTACCTAACCAACCTAACCTAACCTAACCAACCTAACCTAACCTAACCTAACCTAACCTAACCTAACAACCTAACCTAACCTAACCTAACCAAACCTAACCTAACCTAACCTAACCTAACCTAACCTAACCTAACCTAACCTAACCAACCTAACCTAACCTAACCTAACCTAACCACCTAACACAACCTAACCTAACCTAACCTAACCTAACCTAACCTAACCTAACCTAACCTAACCTAACCAACCTAACCTAAACCTACCTAACCTAACCTAACCTAACCTTAACCTAACCTAACCTAACCTAACCTAACCTAACCTAACCTAACCTAACCTAACCTAACCTAACCTAACCTAACCTAACCTTAACCTAACCTAACTAACCTAACCTAACCTACCTAACCTAACCTAACCTAACCTAACCTAACCTAACCAACCTAACCTAACCTAACCTAACCTAACCTAACCTAACCTAACCTAACCTAACCTAACCTAACCTAACCTAACCTAACCTAACACCTAACCTAACCAACCTAACCTAACCTAACCTAAACCTAACCTAACCTAACCTAACCTAACCTAACCTAACCTAACCTACCTACCTAACCTAAACCTAACCTAACCAACCTAACCTAACCTAACCTAACCATAACCTACCAACCTAACCTAACCTAACCAAACCTAACCAACCTAACCTAACCTAACCAACCTAAACCTAACTAACCAACCTAACTAACCTACACTAAACCTAACTAACCACCCCCCCACCACCCACCCCACCCCCACCCACCACCCCACCACCACCCACCCCACCCCCCACCCACCCACCACCACCACCCCCCCACCCCCCCAACCACCACCCCCCACCCCCCCACCACCCCACCACCCCAACCCACCCCCCCCAACCACACCCCACCCACCCCCCCCCCACCCCCCCCACCCCCACCACCCACCCCACCCCACCACCACCACCACCCCCACCCCACCACCACCACCACCCCCACCCCACCACCACCACCCCCCCCCACCTCACCAACACCACCCCACCCACCCCACCACCCAACCCCCACACCCCACCACCCCCCACCTACCCAACCCCCCCCCCCCCACCCACCACACCCCCACCACCACCACCCCCAACCCCCCCACCACCACACACCACACCCACCCCCACCCCCACCACACCCCTCCACCACCACCCCACCCCACCACCTACCCCACCCCAACCCCACCCACACCCCCACCCCCACCCCACCACCCACCACCCCACCCCCCCACCACCACCACACAACTCCAACAACCAACCACCACCACACCACCAACCCACACACAACCCCCACACCCACCCACACTAACACCACCACCCTACACACCACCCCACAAACAAAAAAAAAACTAAACCCAACCCAACACACCTCCCCAAACCACAAAAAACAAACCACAACACAAACCAAAAACCCAATACAACAACAACCAACCACCTCCACACCACCCCACTCCACCAACACACCACCACCAACACTAACCACAACAACACCACACACCCAACCAAAACACTAAACAAAAACCTAAACCTAACCCTAACCTAACCTAACCTAACCTAACCTAACCTAACCTAAACCTAACCTAACCTACAACCTAACCTAACCTAACCTAACCTAACCTAACCTAAACCTACTAACCTAACCTAACCTAACCTAACCTAACCTAACACTAACCTAACCTAACCTAACCTACCTAACCTAAACCTAACCTAACCTAACCACAACCTAACCTAACCTAACCTAACTAACCTAACCTAACCTAACCTAACCTAACCTAACCTAACCTAACCTAACCTAACCTAACCTAACCTAACCTAACCTAACCTAACCTACCTAACCAACCTAACCTAACCAACAACCTAACCTAACCTAACCTAACCAACCAACCTAACCTAACCTAACCTAACCTAACCAACTAACCAACCTAACCAACAACAACCTAACCTAACTAACCTAACCTAACCAACCTAACCTAACCTAACCTAACCTAACCTAACTAACCTAACCAACCTAACCAACCTAACCTAACCTAACCTAACCAACCTAACTACCTACTAACCTAACCTAACTACCTAACCAACCTAACCTAACCAACCTAACCTAACCTAACAACCTAACTAACCTAACCTAACCTACCAACCTAACCTAACCTAACCTAACTAACCACCTACCAACCTAACTAACCTAACACCTACCTAACCAACCTAACCTAACCTAACCTAACCAACCAACAACAACCTAACCAACCTAACCAACCTAACCTAACCTAACCTAACCTAACCTAACTAACCTAACCTAACCTAACCTAACCTAACCACCTAACCTAACCTAACTAACCTAACCTAACCTAAACCTAACCTAACACCTAACCTAACCTAACCAACCTAACCTAACCTAACCAACCTAACCTAACCAACCTAACCACCTAACCTAACAACCAAACCTAACCAACCTAACCTAACCTAACCTAACCTAACCTAACCTAACCTAACCTAACCAACTAACCTAACCTAACCAACCTAACCAACCTAACCTAACCTAACCTAACAACCTAACCTAACCTAACCACCTAACCACCTAACTAACCAAACCTAACCTAACCCTAACCTAACCTAATAACCTACTAACCTAACCTACCTAACCTAACCTAACCTAACCTAACAAACCTAACCTAACCTACCTAACCAACCTAACTAACTAACTACCTAACTACCTAACCTAACCTAACCTACCTAACCTAACCTAACCTAACCTAACCTAACCTAACCTAACCAACTAACCAACCTAACCTAACCAACCTAACCTAACTACCTAACCTAACCTAACCTAACCAACCTAAACCTAACTAACCTACACTACTAACCTAACCTAACCTAACCTAACCTAACCTAACCTAACCTAACCTAACCAACCTAACCTAACCTAACCTAACCAACCAACCTAACCTAACCTAACCTAACCTAACTAACCTAACCTAACCTAAAACTAACCAACCAACCTAACCTAACCTAACCAACCTAACCAACCTAACCTAACCTAACCTAACCTAACCTAACCTAACCACCTAACCTAACCCTAACAACTAACCTAACCTAACTAAAAAAAAAAAAAAAAAAAAAAAAAAAAAAAAAAAAAAAAAAAAAAAAAAAAAAAAAAAAAAAAAAAAAAAAAAAAAAAAAAAAAAAAAAAAAAAAAAAAAAAAAAAAAAAAAAAAAAAAAAAAAAAAAAAAAAAAAAAAAAAAAAAAAAAAAAAAAAAAAAAAAAAAAAAAAAAAAAAAAAAAAAAAAAAAAAAAAAAAAAAAAAACCTAACCTAACCTAACCTAACCTAACCTAACCTAACCTAACCTAACCTAACACCTAACCTAACCTAACCTAACCACTAACCTAACAACCTAACCTAACCTAACCTAACCTAATAACCTAACCTAAACCTAACCAACCTAACCTACTAACCTAACCTAACCTATAACCTAACCAACTAACCTAACCTAACCTAACTAACCTAACCTAACCTAACCAACAACCTAACCTAACCTAACCTACTAACCTAACCCTAACCTAACCTAACCTAACCTAACCTAAACCTAACCTAACCTAACCTAACCTAACCTAACCTAACCTAACCTAACCTAAACCTAACCTAACCTAACCAACCTAACCTAACCTAACCTAACAACCTAACCTAACCTAACCTAACCTACCAACCTAACCTAACCTAACCTAACCTAACCTAACCTAACCTAACCTAACCTAACCTAACCTAACCTAACTAACCCTAAACCTAACCTAAAATAACTAAACCAACTAAAAAACAACCTAAAATAATAAACCTAACCAACCCAACAAACTAAACTAACCAAAGCCAACCTAAACCAACCTAACCCAAAAAAACCTAACAATAACCTAACTAACCTTAACCAAACCTAAAAAACCAAACCTAACCTAGTAATTCTAGACCTAACCCGAACCTAGTCCAAACCCTAACCAATTAGCCAAGTTTTATTATTGAACCAAGCAACTTGGTGTAGTAAAATTTTTCCAACCTTCCCCCTAAAAAATAAAATAAAACCCCCCCAAAAAAAATAAAACCAAAAAAAAAAAAAAAATAATAAAATTTTTATTTTTAATTTAAAATTTAACAAATACAACCCTTTTAATTTTAACCTACCAAACTATAAATAAAAAAAATTTACTAAAATTTAAAAAATTTTAATAAAAATAAAATACAATTTAAAACTTAATTTTTTAAAATAATAAAATAAACCAAACTTTTTTTTTTCCTAAAAATTTTTTAAACAATATTTTTAACCCAATTTTTTTTAAAAAATACTAAAAAAAACCTAAAATAAAACCCAATAATTTTTTTTTCCCCCCCTAATTTAAAAAAACCAACCAAAAAACCACCAACCCAAAAATTAACAAAAAAAAAAATAATAAAAAAATTTTAAAAAATTTAACCTTTAATTAAAATTTAAAACCTAATAAATTTAAAAATTTTAAAATAACCTTTTTTAAAAACAATTTTTTAAAATAATTTAAATTTCCTAAACCAAACCCAAAAAACCAACCCAAATTCCTAAAAAATTTTAATTTTAAAAAAAAAATTTTTTCCTAGTAACCAACCCCCCAACCAAATAAAAAAAATAAATTTTTAAAGAAACCAAACCTACAATTAAAAACCAAAAAACCTTTTTTCCCAAATTTTTTAATTTAAAAAAATCCTTTTTTTAAAAAACTTTTTAATTTTTTTATTTTAAAACCTAATAAATTTAAAAAACCCTTTAAACTTTTTTAAATAAAATCCTAATAACCCCAAAAAGAATAATTTAAAAATAAACCCAAAAAAAACAATCTACCCAAATGTTTCGAAAGTCAAAAATCATAGACGATAATCGATAAGCTATTTTCGATAATTGATAATCTATTGACCATAATCGATTGTCCATTTTCGATTATGATTGTCAATAGTCGATTGTTGATTTTAGATAGTCGATATTCTTTGTCGATTATAGATAATCGATATTCTTTAGTCGATTGCCGATAACAATAGTCGTAAGATACGTTTGGGTCTATTGTCGATTATCAATAGTTAAATAGTCGATTTTCAATTTGTAGATTATTGATAGTTCGATTGTCGATAGTCAATTTAGCCATTTTCGATAGTCGTTATTCGAAAGTTGATAGTCGATATTTTAAGTCGATAGTTGAAAGTCAATAGTCGTTTAAAAGATGAATAGTCGATAATCGATTGTTGATTGTCGAAAGTCAATAGTCGATGCTCGATAATCGATAGACGATGGTCGATAATCGATAGTCGAAAGTCAATAGTCGACGGTCAATAATCTATGTTTTTGCATAATTGATAATCGATTTGGAAATTTTCGATATTCGAAAATTTGATTGTCAAAAGTCAATAGTCGATAATCGATAGACGATGGTCGATAGTCTAAAGTCAATAGTCGATTATCGATAATCTATTTTCGATAATTGATTTCGAAAATCTATTGTCCATTTTGGATTATCGATTGTCGATAGCCCGATTGTCTATTTTTGATAGTCGATATTCGAATTCTTATCAACTGTCAATAACATAGTGAATATTTGATTATCGATAGTCAAATTTTTAAATAATCGATATTCGTTAGTAATAACGATAATCGATAGTTGATTTTAGATTATCAAATTGTCGATTATCGAGTCTATTGTCGATAGTCAATAGTTGAATTTCGATAGCCCGATATTCGAAAGTTGAAAATTCGATATACGATAGTGATAATCGATAGTTGAAAGTCAATAGTAAATGGTAAATAATCATAGACGATAATCGATAATTGATTGTTGATAGTCGATTGTCGATAGTCAATTGTTGTTTTTCGATAGTCGATGGTCGATAATCGATAATCATTTTCGATAATTGATAATAAAAATAACCCTATTGTCCATAATCGATTTCCATTATCTATTGGTCAATATTCAAATAGTTGATTAATGATAGTCGATAGTTGATTATCGATAGTCGATTTTCGATTGTCGATTTTCAAATTGTAGATTATCGATTGTCGATAGTGAATAGCATTTTCAATAATCGATATTCGAAATTAATTTTCGATAGTCGATAGTTTAAAAGTCAATAGTCGATGGTAAATCATCGTTAGACGATATTTTAAAAATTTATTATTATATAAGTTTGATTGGCGATATCAATACTCGATAGACGATTTTCGTTTGCCCAATTATCTATAGTACGAATATTTCGATAGCCCAATAGTTTTGTAGTGATTTCGGAAAAAAAGTCGGATAATTCAAAGTTGAAAATTTTTCAAAAATCGATAGTCGAAGATTCGAGCATTATCGATAGTCGATAGTTCATAGTCGATTGTTGATTGTTGATAGTCAAATTGTTGATTATAAGTTAAAAATTTAAAAAAATTATAACTAAAAACTTTAAATTAGGGAAGGGTTTGGAAATCAATAAATCTTGCCGGGACCGAGGATTGAACCCCGGCCGCCACACAGAAGTCTGACCCTTACCCCTAGACCACCAGGTCACCACAGCCTAATGTACGCGTTGTCAAGGGACACTGGTTCAAATCCGTACAGGGGGTGAAAATGAGATATTATCCTAACGGGGATAAACGCATGGTCCGGGGTTAAATTTCCTGTGCTGCGAGGACTCACGACAAAGAGAGTGAGCAAAAAAAACAGTTTGAGAAGTAAAAGTCTTAACCGCACGGCCAACAAGCGGGTTCCATTTTTATTAATTTTTCAGCACGCTGATAAAAAGATTACTAATTATTTTTAAAAAGGATGGTATAATTTCAATTTCAAAATATAACTGCACTAGTTACATATGCTCCCTTGAGAATATAAATATTTGATAATACTTAGGGAAAGCCGTTTACCTGCAGATCGTGAACACCCCCTCCCCCCTTCCCCACCCACATTAGTCATTCCTGCGTGATTTACAGTTAAGCCCCACTAGTGGGATTAGCAGTTATGCAGGTACCCGTCTTAACGAGCGTTATCAAAACAATTGAGTGGCTTATAACTGATAACTTTTTTTAAAGAAATATTTAAAAATGAGAATTAAAAAAACGGCAAAATTATTTACAGCTAGAACTGAAAAAAAAAAACGCATAGATATTTGAAAAATAAATAAATAATGTTTGGTGAAAATGAGATATTATCCTAGGGGGACCTGTACAGTAAACGCATGGGCCAGGGTTCATTCCTGTCAAAAGCAGAAAATTATAAGCGCCACTTTAAACATTTATTAAATTCACGGCACATTAGTGATCAAAACCCCCAACCGCTTCACGTGAATATAGGTTTTCTATTCTACCTTCCATCTTTTACTTTTAGACAGTTCCACTGACATACTAATTTTTCAATGGAATCCGCTCTCCCCTCAAAACATCATGACAGTGAGCTAATATAGGTTTTTCCACCCCCTTGACGCATGTAAGAACCGATTTCATTTAAAGGGTTAAAAACCCCGCTAAGGTTTTTTGCAAGATCTAAATTTCCACCAATGACGGAATTGACCCCCAGCTGAACTCAAGAAGAGAGAGTTTTAACCCTTTTAAGAGCCAATCTCTAGCACCCTTTACTAAGGAAGAATGGCACCCAACTTATTTAAAAGGTGTGTACTCTCAGGAATCTAACATTCTAGAAAATCGAATCTTGCACGGGCGAGTCAATATTAATGAAAGGGGGGATTTTGGTTCATATATATAGGGGTGACTGATGAGTTTTTCAACAACCACCACTGCCTTATTCTTCTTTGTCAGTGAAATTAATCATTTTTTACTGAGAAGCTGGGTTTAAACAAGCGATGGAAAACTCACATCAACATCATCAACAAAAAGGTATTTCCCAATTCTCTTCTGTTACATAGCTTAAAAAGTGTTTGATTTTTTAATTTTAAATTGACTTTTAAATTTTCTATGGTTAAATTTTTGTCTGCTCTTAGAATGATAAAAAAAAGGTTTAGATTTTAATAGGAGGGAAAAAAATATCTGTTCCCTTTGTTTTTTTTAAACTTTTTTATGTAAATTCGGGAAAAAAAACATTTCTGGTAATTAAAACATTCTCCCCCAACCTTAGTTGACATGTTTTGAAACAAAACTATCACTGTTACATAGCTTGAAAAGGGTTTGATTTTTAATTTAAAAATTTTATGTGTATTTGCAACGGTTTTTATTTGTGACTTCTAAAACAAGCATTTTTTAATCTAATTAATAATCCATGTTTGAGTCAAAATTTGGGTCTAAGCGGCTTTTCGACATTATAGGGCAGATTCAGCTATTTAATTATAATGTCCCGTTTATCAGTTATTTAATTTTCTATTATTTTAGTCAATTTAAAAAAATAAACGAATTTATAGTCCCTGCGGCCTTTACAAAACCCAAATTGAGACACTTATACATTTAAAAAAAAAATCCTTCTAAGATATAGTCTGAAGATAGCTGATTCAAGGTAGAATAATAGAGAAAACTATCTGTCCTTTGTCTAACGATTTAAATTTGCCGTCGAATAAAACTTCTCCCTAACCTTTTTTGTTGATTAGGGTTTTCGTGAATATTTAAAAAATTTTTTAT